>JBCEWB010543752.1:0-18699 GCA_039654565.1 Peronia peronii | reverse complement strand
TGAGGTATTCTTAAAAATTGTCGATCTAAATGAAGATGATGGTAGTGAAATTTCAAGAAGGCTTCAGATACACAAATGTACCACACATTGAAACTTTATCAACCAATGAAGGCTGGAAAACAAACAATAAAGCTCAGAGAGGTGTGTTTTTTTGTTGAAATACCTTCAAAGTCAGTGATTGCAATGTCTTAGGGAGATCACTTTTACATCACAAAAACCTTAGAATAGGGTGAAATCTATGGTAGACTCAACATGATAATATCTGAAACATCAGCTAAGGACTGAACAAAGATGGTTTCTACAAAATTTTGACATTACAGATTTATGTCAGGTCACTTGTTTATGATAAATGTTTTGTTGTAAGAGTTATCTCCTTAATAATTGAAGCAGTAAACACATCTTACTTAATTAAACGCAAAATCACGTATACTTTCAAAGATTGTCATTCAATTTTTTTTTTAACTTATCATTTATAGCTGAAGAAAAGAGAACATTACTAACATTAAAATCATTCAACAAAAAAAGAACGAATGATAATGGTTTACCTAGAGTAATCTTATGGAGATAACTTTTACCCCAAATCATTTACACCAACTTACAGGAACAAAGTAAAATAAAAGAATTAACGTCACTCATTGAATTTGAATAACATTGTAGGTTTTTTGGAATAGAAAAAGAAACAGCACATTGTTTATGACAGTGCAAAGGCACTTACCCACGATAAAAATCTTACAGAGATAACACCGATGATGAAAGTCATTGCTAAAATTACTCCACTTTATTATGAAAAGTCCAGATTTAGATCTACACACAGAAATCTGGCGAACCAAGAATTGCCTACTTCATTACACAGGAAAGAAAATGGTTGCAGGAAGATGAATAAAGGACATATGATTGACGAAATGTCTTACAGAGATAACTTTTAACATGAAATCTTATTTAGATAACACATTGGATGTGGTTTGTGACAAATGACTATCGAGTCGTTCTTTCATTTCCTCCCCAATGTTACAGAGTTTTCTGCAATAGTGAGTGCCTGTTCTTTGTTGTGAATGCCTGCAGAGGGCATGTTGCATGCGGAAGTGACCCTTTTACTTGTGTCTAATGGAGATAATGTTTTTACGATAAATCGAGAATGATTTAAAATCGCACTGCAACTTCTTTTTAGATTTTGCATTTGTTGTTTTTACCGACATGTGATCAGAAGATTATTCTTACAGAATTAATTTGCTATTAAATTTATAGGTAGGGGATAATCCTAATCCAACTTATTGACCAAAAATCAAGGTCCACTTATTTTACGACACACGTTATCTCCATGACCAAAGTCAGTTTTCTCACAATAAAATTGTGTAACGCCATGAAAAAAAAAAATCAAAAGCCTTTCCAGTCTGAAGCTAAAAGTTAACGTTGTTCATGAAGACCTATTTCAGAACTTATTTTTCCTTTTTATCATTAGTTGTTCTCTTTACAAGGGGACAAGATTTTGTGTCCCCATTTAGGGTGACAGAATTTTTTGTGTGGAGATAGAATCTTTCTTCTATTTTTTACATCGGGCAAATTTTAACAAATTGTTGGTAGAGAATGCTTGTTTGATTATGAGATGTATCAACAAAAAGGAACCTAACACAAATCACTTGAAACATTTTATTTTTCATCATTTTTATTTTAGACCTGTAACACTGGACAGCTTTTGAGAATGCCTCATATATTTATTTGCTTGTCCCGCAGAGCATGAGAGTCCGACCCAGAATGTGTGGTTGTTCAATATCACAGCTGACCCCAATGAGTATGTAGATTTGTCCCAGGACAGACCAGAAGTGGTGAAAGAACTACTGGATATGATCAAAGCGTTTAATGACACAGCTGTGGCCCCACGCTATCCTAATCCTGATCCAAACTGCAATCCTGGCCTTCATGGCGGTGTATGGGGACCCTGGATGTAAAAGATGTTGCATGGCCATGGACATTTAGTCACAACTTGTTATCTCTACATTTGAAGTCACAACTTGAACTGTAAACAGTCAAAGATTAAGAAAGACAGCAGAGCTTATGCTATTAGTATTTTTTGTTTGCTTCTTCTGCTGCTTTAAAGCATGAGTGTTTATTGAATTTTTACTTTTTATTTATTCTGTTGATCTTTTAGGAGACTGACATCATGCTATTGTCATGGAATAATTTAATATATGAGCTCACAATTCAAGATATGCCAAATATCACTTCCATATCAGGTATATAAACCTTTATTGTGGTGTTGGAGCATCTCAGTTTTTTCTCTCTGACATAGCTCTATGATCCTCTCCATGCACATTGTACATGAGAATGCCATTATCTGTGAAAAATGTGGCTGCACATAGCAACATGCGGCCGCATTTTCCCACTTGCCGCACACTTACCACACTTTTTATTGTTATTGCATTTTATGGTCTTTTTTTGGTTTTCTACTCCAATGCAAATTTGGGACTGGTGTTTGACCTGGCAAGAAACTGTGTTACACTGTTTTTATATCC
Source organism: Peronia peronii (assembly GCA_039654565.1). Taxonomy (NCBI): domain Eukaryota; kingdom Metazoa; phylum Mollusca; class Gastropoda; order Systellommatophora; family Onchidiidae; genus Peronia; species Peronia peronii. The sequence goes on along the minus strand of JBCEWB010543752.1, from coordinate 16,189 downwards.
ATGAAAAACTGACCAAAATAACGTATTTTTTCATCCTTTCAGTAATCCTAGGCCTACAGAAATGAAAAAAAAATTGAGGACTATTGACTAGCAGTTATGATTGCTGTTACTGTAATTCAGGGCATTGCCTTGAGCAGTTTTGGTTATACCTTGTGTTGTAATGCCTGTGAGTGTAAGCTCGATGACATACAGTGACAACATGCATTCTGCTGTATGAGTATGAGTTATATTAGGTCCTGCCCGTTCCACTGATGTGCTGATAAATAGTCATTCATGTATGTCAAAGTGTCTTCGTATGGTCGGTGACAGATTTTGTTATTCATTTCTGGAGCTAGATGTACTCCTAACATAATGACAGTCCGAGATGATGGTACCACATACTGCCCCTCCTCCCCTTTTTTTTTAATGCATCTTTTCAGCTGTAGTACATATTTGCCTGGTGCGGTTACGCAATTTATAATTTTCTCATTGTAGATTCTGTGTGGGATTATTCACAGCAGCATATAGAATGCTGCAAGTGTGATTTTACTTGTTCTGATACATAGTGATACCCCTGTTCAGTTTATCATACCTGTATTTATTTTATCTGTGCCACAGACTTAAGGCTGCAGGTTGCTGGCCCCTAATTTGCATCATGACATCAGGTACTTATCTTTTGTACCTGATCTAAGGCAAGATGTGGAAAGGCTGGGCCTCAGCTGTTCTGACACTAGCTCAGTGTAGTAGGTGATCTTGCAAATATCCATGCTGGCATTTACGACACAAATTATCTCACTCATGGACTATTAATTTTTGCCTTAGGGATCTGTTACTCTTATTTTTAAGAATTGCATGGTACATGTATTACAGTATTAGAGCTATTACTGGTAAGCAAGTTTCTTGAACATCTTCAGTCTTGAGTTGGTCAATTAGCAAGATGGGAAGTAATGCCACAAACTTTGAACCCATACAGAAATTCATTAAGGACTGCCATGGCCTCTGGACTACACCTCCCACTCCCCCCCCCCCCCCACCAAAAAAAAATGGAGATGGTTTATCCACTATATACATGAGTTATGTTCTAAACATTCTTGTGCATCAAGCTCAATGTATTGTCCATGACATAAAAGCTAAAAACAGCCTCTTGTATGAGACTGAAAAGAATGTCAGAAATATTGGTTGAAATACATGTAATGTAAATGAATACAGACTGAAATTTTTAACTAAGTATATGTGATGCTCCTTTGGTTTGTTATGTAAATATAGACATAATTAGTCTAAAAATTTGTCTACCATAATTATTTGTTTAATTATTATTTTTTTTGAGAGTTGCATTTTCATGACATTTTTTAGCTTTAATTGTCATTTTTTGTGGCATTTTTCTGCATTCCTGATGGCATTTTTTGGGCATTTTTTCACTGAAAAAATTTGTTCCGCATGAACTAGTTTCTAGTTTCTCAGTACCAAAATATTTACATTTTTTTGTATACCGCATATGAGATAGTAATTCTTATGTTTGATATTGTTATATTTGCAAGCAGCAAATTAGATTGTTTAGTAATGTAGTAATTACAGTTACTTGGTCAGTGTTTTTTTTTTTAATCCACATACGTATGTGAAGAGAAAGAGAATGAAACAGTGTGGGGACTCAGGTTCAGACACATCACAGATATCATGCAACGTTATTTTTCTATAAACTTGGTAAGCTGATCTGAAAAGCTTTTTTTTTCTACCATTTTCCAATGAAATGTGACTCAAGATATGGCCTTGAGAAACATGATGAGATTAAATTCACTGTTAGTTTGTCTGTCACTAACTTCACTATCATTGCAGATGTTTTTATTATCTCATGCTCACTCCAATTTTTATGTCACTGAAGACTCACTGTTATCTCTTCTATCACAGCCTTCACTGTCAGAGCAGAACGTTTTTCATTTCATCACATCTGTTTCAATCTTTATACATGTATCACATCATGCTATCATCAGCTTTTACCTGTCAGAAACCTTTGTTCTCATATTAATGTTTACCTTCTGTAGACTTTTGCTGTCATTAAGTTTCATTGGTCTGCTATTGTGATTTCATCTTGTGACACTTTATAGTCACCAACAAAATAAGATAAGATAAACTTTACATATCATGACAAAGAAAATTTATTTTACAATTTAGGAGACATCATGTGCATGTTAATTTGCATTCACACAACAAATCCATGCACATAGACAATGTCACAGATAGCATCAAAACAATGCAGACTAAAGACAATCAGCTCCCATATGCAAGATCATGAGATGTGGGGAAAAAAACAGAAACGCGAAGGCCACAGCAAAGGAATGATAGAAATGAGGACGACTAGAGCCATAAGTGACCATGTAATCATCTGACTATCAATCAACAAAAACATACATATTATTGTGTAGTTTCAACAATTCAAGCCAGAAATGACAATGGCAGTGGTTTGTCAACTAAACTGAAAACATTTTCTAACCAGAGATGACAATAGTATTGGTTTGTCAACTAAAAACATGTTCAAACCATAGATGACAATAATATTGGTTTGTCAACTAAACTAATAACATTTTCAAACCAGAGATGACAATAGTATTGGTTTGTCAACTAAACTAAAAACATTTTCAAATCAGAGATGACAATAAAATTGCTTTGTCAACTAAATTAGAAACTTTTTCACCCAGGCAAACCAGAGATGACAAATAGTATTGGTCTGTCAACTAAACTAAAAATATTTTCAGACCAGAGATAACAATAGTAATGATCTGACCACAGTCGCTGCGATTTTACATCAATCAAAATATGAGTACAATTCTCGCCTGACCAAGCCAACACGTTGCCACAAGACAGTCCAACTTTGGCCGACAAGCTGAAAGAATCTGACAATGCCACTCGCATGATGGCACTTAGGGCTCTACAAGGATGAGTTTTTGCCTTGGAATCGGGAATTTGATAATTATTTACATAGGTAGTTGTGTCCTGCAATTTAGTCATATTATTGATAGATTTTGTTATGTTACATGCACAGCAGATAGTTGCGGTAAATGGGTGGAGATTGTAAAAGCATCAAATATCTCAGTTTCTTCCGAAGTGACCAATAATATAATAGCCGTTCATCGGATTAAACAGACCTTCTAGAGCCTGTCATATTTTTAAAGCAAAAATGATACTAATAATATACCATGCTGAAATCATTGAAAACAATATTGAATTTCAGCATAACATAGTGTATCTATAGTACGTCTCTGCTACCATTAGTATGAGGTACGTCCAAAAATCAGTCTCTCATTATATGGGAAACATAGATGGTTATATCCACAATTAGCCCAGTTCCTCTTATTTGACTTGATGTTCTAACTACTGACCAGTGTTTCACATCCATACGCAGAACTCTTTTGATAGAAAGGCTGATAGCTGACAGATGAGATAGTGACGAGGGCCCAAATCAAGTGTATAATCTGCGTATTCAGGTAACAGATAGTAGCAATTTTTTTGACTGCCTATGGGAAAGCAGAGGACAGGTGCCTGTTGGCTCGCGCACAGTGGGTGGGACTGAGTGCGGGAGAGGCTTCGAAGAGAACAGAGTGAGGAAGATGGGCCATATTGTTGATATTTAGCACAGGCTGCAAGATTGTCATAACAGTGAAGCAGTGCAAAATGAGCAATTATTTCCATAAACATGAAATATGAATGAAATCTTCACCTTTCAATGTTTTGAGATATTGCCTTAAACAAATTCATAAAGTTTATCTTTCAATGTCATTCAGGCTGCAGTAGTCAGCACAGGATTATCATTTTATCATTCCCATCTTTAACATATAATAACCCACAGTTAATGTAGCACTAATTCTATAACTTTTTGAGTGGGGAGCTCGTTGAATATTCACTGATACAATTCCATAAACTATAGTCCAGAAATGGACCTGCACAGTTAATTTAATGTTAGCTTGTAGTCCAAACAAACTTAGAGAAAGGTAACACAATATAACTTTGCTCACAATGGAAATACAGAGTAAGATCTGTCATAATTTATGAGATAAACAACATCCATGCAATACTTCAAATGCTCATGTATTTGCCCTGCCAAATTGAAATTGGGCTGTCCATGTTGTGGGATTAGGTCTTCATATTACATATTTTGTCTGGTTATAAGTATATTGTTGCACCTAAATGATAGATACATCCACAGAGGCATTTCCCATCCGCCATTTTAGGTGGATATGGATACATATATTATATATGAAGAGATGTTTATCATGCTTCTTTTTGTATAGAATTTTATTGTTACTGATTTTTCTGGTACATATGAAATGAGAACAACTTTAATATGAGGACTAAACGGTATCAGTGCATCCATAGACTATAACAGATCTGTGGATAATGGAAGCCACAGCATGCTGGTGGTTACAACTACCGTTTGAGAGGATACAAAGACACTCTGTGGAACGGGAGTTCACATGGAGTTGGCTTTGTGACAGGTGGGGTGTCCATACCTCGAGGTGTGGTCAATCGTCAGCTGATCCATGTGTCTGACTGGTTCCCCACATTGGTTCGTCTGGCTAGGGGAAGTCTGAATGGCGCTAAACCATTGGATGGTTTTGACCAGTGGGACACAATCATGTAAGAAACGCTCTTTGTTATTGGAGTTGTAATTTTTCAACACTAAGTCAATGATAGAAGTCAGTCAGAGACTTTTGTCTACACTGATGTAGGACAGGAAGGACACAGCCTCCAGACTAATTGGTCTTCTTAGTGGTGTATGGGGACCCTGTAGGTGAAAACTGTAATAAAATTATGTCCACAGATCTCTGGTCACAATATTATTTCTTCACATTTGAAGACATGGCTTTAACTGCATACAGCCAAAGATTATCGAGAAGTTCAACTGCAGTGTATTCTCTCTGTGCTGGTCATCTCCTCTGTTGCTTCAAAACATATGACATGTACATGTATGCATTTGTTGAATTTTAGTTGTTGATTATTTTGATTGATATTTCACTAAACAGACATCATGTTGCCCAGAAATACTCTTGCACAGTTTTCATTATTAAGGAAAGGAGGGGGGAGGGGACGGGGTGTCATGAAAGTGAGCTTTTGGCATCAAAATATTGCAATTGGGTTTTGCTGTTTTTAGACACTTTGACCTCTTCTAATATGCAAAAAATATGATTCGGACCAGAAACATACCTGTTTTATGCTCCAAAATAGCACCTGCACAGCACCACTAGAGCACTGTATAGAGTTATTTAAGCCTCAGATTTCGCTCGGGAACAGGACCACAACAACACTCCTCCAACTGTATAAAAAGGTTAGGATAGGAAATTAAATTGTGATGTTTTTTTCACTGCTTTCTCTGATACTTTTTTTTTTTTTTTAATTTCTGAGCCAACGGACTTCAAATTTTGGGATAATTCATAGCATATGTTTCAATAATATGCATCATTTGTTTCTAAATTTTATTTATGTTTTCAAAGGAAAATGGGATATTTGGTGGTGAATTGAGAAATGTACAGATCTTTCCATCGTATATTTTCAGAACTTTATGGCAAACATTTGTATAACATATACCGTAAAAACAAATGCATATTATTTTTCAAAAAGAGCTATTTTATTGCTGTGCAAAATTCCAAAGAATTATTTTGAATATTCTGTGAGTGTTAGGCTTTTGAAAATAGCTAACTCAGGATGGCAGCGTTGTCATGACAACTGGATACAAAACAAAATGTTTTTTCCACATCTTTCCTCTACTTTGAGCATGTTGAATCCGAATTTGAAGCTTAGAAAGTCCTTATTTCAAACATTTTTAAAAAAAATCACTCTCATGACCCGTACGCACCCCCCTCCCTCCCTCCCCCCTCAAATGCTCAAAATTCAAGACATAATTTTAGCATTTTAGTATCAGTCATATTGGACTTTCATTTTACCTTGAACAACACAGATCTTTCCCGAACAAGTCACCAAGTGACTTTAGGTGTACTCTATGATCATTCCATTTATATTCTCAGGGCACGTTGTATTTATGAGTGCCATTAATTACAGCTGTTTTGCCTTGATTGCAAATCCTAGATTCTCATTATCTGGTTAAGATGTATTTTTACACACATCATATTACATTAGTAATACTTATATTTGTGTTTATTTGTATTGCGGGTGTTCTACTTCCCAGTGGTATATGTTAAACATTAAGCTGATTAAAGATAACCAGTGTTGTTAATTTTTCTCTTGTAGTTCCTCATGTTCATGTGTGTGTATATATATATGTGTGTGTATGTGTGTGTGTGTGTGGTTGTGTGTATGTGTGTGTGTGTGAGAGAGAAAGAGAGAGAAACTACCAGTCGACTCAGGTTTATTCAGATACGTCACAGATTTTATACAACTTTTTTTTTTTTCAAAATTTTGATGGGTAGACTGAACTGGATAGCCTTCTTTCTTTCATTTTCCAGTGAAATGTGACTCAAGACATGTCTCTGAAAAACATGATAAGATATTTTCACTACAAACATTCACTTTCATGTTATCTGATCTTGTCTGCTTCAGTTTTATTGTCACCATAGATTTCACTGTTGTTTTGTCTGTTACAGAATTTCACCTTTATCAAGCCATGTCTGTCACAGACTTCATTTCCACTGCTGAATTAGATATCATCTCATCTTATGTGCTCCATTCTTTATTCCACTACCCCGGCGAGGGCCCGGGGTTTATAAGTAGGTTCTTTGCCCACCTGCAGGTGGTGTAAACGCGCCATCGGTGGGGTGTCTCCCATGGAGTGCCATCCTCGACGTTCCAGGGGAGACATCTCTTCTCTCTCTCTCCTTGCTCCTGTCTTCTGTCCCGCTTTCTTTCCTCTCTTCTTCTTGATGTGTAAACATATCTTACCGTGTTTGACACAGTATAGCCGTAATCGTGCTGATGTGTCGTTAAACCCCAACACAAACAAATTACATGTATTCCACTACAGACTTTCACTATTATCTTGTCTGTCACAGGCTTCACTATCAGTGCAGACCTTCCTGTCATTTCATCATGTATTATGTTCCAAGCTTTATGTTAGACTTTCACTATTATCCTACCACCGTGTCTGCCACAGACTTCACCGTCCTCTCATAACGGTTTACTATTTATGCTGATATACTGCGCTGTCATCAAAAGTTTCATTAGTTTGTCAATGTGATTTCATCATGTGAAACATTAACCTTTGCCAGCTAGACATGTTACCGTCAAATAAGATAAGATAAACTTGATGTGTCTTCAAAAAAGAAATTCTTTTACAGTAGAGGAGACATGTAATATGTTTTTATACATATGTGCACTTACAGTAAAATGCCACTAATAGCATCAGAGCAAGGCAAGGCCCTTGTGGGGGCCCAGAGTATGTAGGTAGGTTCTTTTCTCCCGCCTGCAGGCGGTGAAAGCCAGCCATCGGTTGGATGTCTTCCATGGAATGCCATCCTGGACGTTCCAGAGCGACATCTCTATTCTCTCTCCTTGCTCCTGTCTTCTGTCCCGCTCTCTTTCCTCTTTTCATCTTAACATGTAAACGTATGTTACTGTGTTGGGCACAACATAACTATGATCATGCTGATGTGCGGTTAAACCCCAACACAAAAACAAACAAACAGATAGAACAAGGCAAACTTGAGACTGCACCGTTGCATGCAATACAAGCTTAGGGCATCTGTAGTAAACACAGAAAAACGAAGTCCACAACAACAGGAGTGACAGAATGACAGAGACATAAAAGACTCTAGCTATCAATGACAATAAAATGAGATGCGACACAATGAAATCAGACTCTCGTCAAATTTTGAGCATATGGAGTTACTGGTACCAAAATTAAGCTTATCCATTTCTCTTTCTGTGTGTGAAAAAAATTTTTTGTTCTACCTTAAGTAGAAGTTGAGCTATTGGCAATTAAAGACGATGGGGGGTGACCTGTTGCTGCAGCTGAATTTAGTGAGAAAATGGCCGATCACTTTTGTAAATCCTTATTACTCTTTGTTAGCCCATGCCGCTAAATTGCAATTTTGGGGTCTTTGCTCAATCTATTTCAGCAAATTTAACTCCGAAATGCATTGTTAGATTGATATTGAAGGGTTCTGTGAAGAAAAAAAAAGTACGTTAAGAATTCGTTCACTGTTAAAAAACATGCGATTTCTCCGCTCGTTTCAGTTTGACGAGCGCCTGATTTCGTCGTGTCGCGCCTCAAAAAAATGGTAGTTTGACGGCCTGTTTCTGACATTTCGCATCAATCAAAATCAAAATAAAACGATATTTTTAACTGCCAAGCAGGTTCTTCAGTGTGTGTAGCATGCACACGGGACCTCCGAAATATCTTTGCCCGTATCCGAGAAGGCTAGACGTCGGGCTTCCCTACCCAGAAAAAGCCAGGGGACCGTTAAGTCACTGAAAAAAAATGCAGGTTTCGATCTACGTATCCTTCCATCCATCAATGGGAGGATCCGCAGGTCGAACCCACAACCTCACGACGTGAGTTGTTTTCACTAAAGAGCAAACATCAATCCACATAGCTACGGCGCCCCCCCTCCCCCCCCCCCCCCCCAAATCACCAAACCACATAGCTATGGCGCTCCCCCCCTCCCTGTCCCTGCCCTCCTTGCTAAAGGTAGCAAGTCATTTTTTTTCTTCTGAAATAAGTTAGAGTTTTCCCCATCAGCCCATGGCGGCTCACTTTTTTTGCAGCCTTTAGCTAAGTATCTGGACAAACAAAAGACTCTAAGTCTGTGGAATGAATGTTTAAAATATGGCATATTTGAAAGAAATACCCAAGTCTTAAGGTAAAACTAACCCAAAGAGTTATAGCCAATTACTCACGTTTTGTATAATTACTGATCGATTAAAACTCATCTTATTTAGCCTTATTACTGCAGCCTTTCTCTGGCCAAAATGGCTGACGCTGATATCAGTTTCACAAATGTGGCAAAAAGAGCAAACAAATCCACCACTAGAGGTTAAAAAAGAGCAGAAGAGCAAGTCTTTAGGAAGGGTTCAGGTCATGGCTAAATTTATATACATGTAGTCGGGCACGGGAAACTCGAATTTCTCGAGCATCGAAAATTGTGTTCGAGATTTCCGTAATTCAAGATTTTCGTGGCAGTGTTTTTTGTTTGTTTTGTTTATTTACGAAGGAATACATGTAGAAGGACTACTAAGGCAACATAACCATGACGACACTAATGTGGGCCAATCTTAACCGTTTTCTAGGAATTAGCGCCCCCTAGTTCATCTGCATGACATCATCTATTGTCTTTTGGACTGTGCATGACCCGCCACGTCGCTGTGCGTGCATCGCGTCATGTTGACTATGGTTATTCCTTGCAATACAGACAACTTATCTGGCTAGTCACCACCCCGCTCAATTACCACATCACCCCTTCCCGGTGATTCATTTTCACTGAGGCCCAAATTTAGACCTACTATTACACACTGCCTACGCCTACGTCTACGGTACGCCCTTCCCTTATTACCAAGAGCCTGAGGCGAGTAAGGTCAGACAAAAAATGGACCAAATCAGACATTCTGCTGCTTTGCGATCCGTGGATGATAATGAAATAGTTCGAGAAATGCGTGTTGAGAGTTCGAGAAAACCATATTAATAATAATATAAAGAAAACTGGAATTTAAACAGGGCCGATAATGGCCTTTGACATTTCTATGAATCCGAGATAAGTGTGTGCGAGTTTTCTGTGCTCGACTGTGCTATGTTTTCTGCAAAATACACTTCTTCTTTCACGAAACTTTTATCCTTCACCGCCTCAGTTCAAATTTATTACAACTTGCAAAAAAGTGCTAAGATCTAGATTTAGATCGCTGATTTAAACGAGGATTATTGCACCACCATTGCTACAATATCCAGCGTGTAGATCCAGTGAGATTTAATTTCTGTAATTGATAGATCTGCTAGATTTAGTGCGGATTAGTGTATACAGTACATTGTTTCTGTTAACTATAGGTCTAGTGAAAATAGTTCAGAAAGATTATTGGTGATGGTTGTGTTGCTCATACGAAGACAGTCTGAATCTGTGATTTAGCTCTTTTGAGCTCTTTCAAAAGGTATATTTGTTTTCTACAGGGACTTCCTATCAATCACTGAGCACCGTTCATGCATGGTAGTGACATAGAGTGATAGAGACTGATGACGAGGTTGATGGTGGTGATGCTAGTATAGTGGGAAAGCGCTATACGTGCAGTGGGTCGTGGTACTGTTGGCTGCTGTAGTTATTGAAACGGTACTTATGATGGTGATGATAGGTGCTGATTGTTAAAGACGTTGCATTCGTGATGATATTAATAGTAAATACCATGTAAATTATACGTTAGCCCTAGGCCTATGTAGTTAAAAAAAAAAAAAAAAGCCCAATCTCATTGAAAAAAGAAAGGGTTGGAAGTGACAGAACTTTCGAAAGAACCTAAGTCATATCTAAGCCCAAACTTTAATCAAATTGAAAAAAAAAAAAAAAAAGGCAAAACATCAGAACTTTCCCCATTATTTAAACCTATACCAATGAAACACATACTGTGTTAAGAACAAACAACACACCAAATTTCACTTTCATAGGAAGTAAAATGTAATCTGTGATTAAAAAAAAAAAAAAAAAGAAAAAATCTACAAAGTCAAAGACAGCTATCTCTGAGTTAGTACCTTTTGCAAATGACCTCCTCATATGCTAGTCATGTGACAAACTTATGGTTTGCAGTACCGGGTACCATGAGTGCACGACTGTAGTGTACCTATCCGTGGGAAGCGTGTAGGTTTTATTGTTACATTAGTGATGTATATGTATTTGTACGATCATAAATTGAGTAGCCTATATAGTTGTGACGCCACAGTTTGGACAAACACTTTGCAGTTTGAGGGGGATGTTACATGCACCAATATCGCCAGTTTTGTAACGACCTTTTCTCATTCAGTGGAATTAACGTTGAAAATCTAGGTACATTTGCAAAAGGTATTCCGTCTCAAGGTAAAACTGAACCGACGAGTACTAAGCCATTAGCCCATAGAATCATGTACAAAAAATCTTTTCCATAATGATTGAAATATTTTATATAACTTTTAGTCTGACAGAGTCAGTGATCTGACAATGTGAAGCTTGTCAAATCTTTTTTGCCGTCTGACGCGTTGTGGGAGTGAAATTTTATATCAAGGAAGATTCTGTACGCCAACGCTTTACATTTTATAATGTATTTATTTATTTTCTTTCTTTTTTCTTCCCCACTTTTTCTTTCCTCCGTTCTTTCTTTCTATTTTTCTTTCTTTCTTTCGTCTTTTCTTTCTTCTTTTCTTTCTCATTTTTCCTTCCGTAAATGTTTTTAAAGTTATTTGAGACACGACACGATGAAATCAGGCGCTCGTCAAACTGAGCCCACCGGAGAAATCACGTGTTTTTCAACAATTATTTTTTTAATTGGTACAGGAGCTTATGAGCTGGTAGTTCTTATGGCAGAATATCGGTATTATGTAATGAGAATAATACTCATTCCCTCTGTTTACAACTAATTTTGACACGACAGTATCAGATGTGAAGTTTAGAGCTACTGATTTTTATAAGTCTCTTAATTTGCTTTCAGGATTGAATTCTGTGATTAACTTCTTAGTCCAGGCATCGTATGCCGAATCATGGAAGTGTCTGTCAGCATGACAGCTGTCACCACTATTCTGTTATGTGTCACCTACATCTGTACTACCTCAGCAACACCTGGCAACAGTAAGCCCAACATTGTCTTTGTACTGGCTGATGATTATGGTTTCAATGACATTGGTTACCATGGCTCTGAGATTTCTACACCCACTCTGGATGATGTGAGTATTTTGGAAATTGTAAAATTTGAGGTAATGTGGATAGGGATGGATGTGATGTGACAACACTAAAGGAAACATCATGTTAATATATTTTTTTTTTTATAACTGCCTAAGATATTAATGGTGTAATATACTGATTTTATTCTTACAAGTAATATCTTCCGTATTACGTTTCTTGGAGGTTATTTTTAGTCTAATATTTCATTTCCTGATTTTGAAACGTTAGTGTAACTGTTAAAGGTGAATGGTTCTCTTCTTCGTGAATAATTTATCTTCAGTTTTATGTTTTGTTTTATATTCATGAAAGTCTTTGGAGATTATTGATTTTGGGTGAAAATTTTCTGTGCACACATACTTGTCATAATTTCTGTATGGCGTCCAGCTCTCGGCCAATGGAGTGAGACTGGAGAACTATTATGTCCAACCAATGTGCTCTCCAACTCGCAGTCAACTCATGTCAGGCAGGTACCAGGTCAGTCGGACTTGAATAATTTTCTGGCAGACGACAATGTTTAATTGTCAAGAATATTTAGAACTGTTCAGTGTCTTCTACATGTAGAAATATTTTTATTGCTTGAAAATGGGACATTGATGTCAGAAATTCTATCCAACTAAAGGGAAAGTCAGAAATTGCCAATCTTATGGCTCTGTGTTTCATGTAGCTACATGAAATAATCAAGAACTGACATTATGTGACATTGCTTGAATAATTACGTATGTCACTGAAAAACAAAGAACTAACTTCCCAAATTCATCTTTTTGTTTTTAACCTTATTAATAATTTTAATCCTTTGCATAGTCTGACTGTCCAAATTCACAACAGTGGAATCCAATTTTCAAAGACGTGCAGACATTACCTAGCATGTGCTTGAGTACATTTCCATCTCTTTATAAAATTGGACCAAGGAGTTCAAGTATCCTTTTAAATTTGTCCAGATCTTGAATTTAACACATCTTAATATTCGTCATGACATCTTATAAAATCCTCCGAGCAGTCCATATATTACCAATAAACTCACCTACAGCTTTGATGAGAATATGATAAGATAAGATGATTTCATTTCACTATGATGATTCCGTTTCATTTACTTGAATAGTATGTGAAAATTCTGGAATGCCTTACATTCTTGCATAACCACCTGATAATATTAGCATTTTATTGTATTTTAAAATTTGTTTTCATGATGTGACGTTTCTATCTTTTAAATAAGTAAATTAAATAAATATTTTTGTATCTTAGTAAGACAATTGAAGCCTGAATGAGCGGGCAAGATCAGCTGCACAACTAGTGATCTTATCACATACAACCAGAACCAGTTAAACAAGTGTCTCACAGCTAGCAGCAGTGAGACGTAAGTCGCTGGGGCTAGAACGGAGAAATCGGGCGTTGAATGGGATGACGGAGATCAGACATCGAACTTTTTTTTATTGCAGAAATCGAAAGTGTATTCATTTCTGAAGTAGACAATATCGGTCTTACCCTCGATTTATAAGTATTACTTTATTAAAATCAGGTTTTTGTGAGGTAGATTTATGCGTAGGACAGTTCATTCAAACTCAATTTCCTCGGAATTTCGGTCATTGCTTGAGGGTGCCCCCTTGTCTCTTTAAACTATAATATTTCTGGCTAGAATAAAGCTAGCTCGAAACTTTTTTCACCACCTGAAAGGGTATGAAATAAGCTTTCACGTGATACCAAAAAACCCATAAGGTGAAAATTCGACATACGTCTCATTTTGATTGGTTGCGAGACAAATGGTTACACGAAATTCATACTGATGTAAAATGTGTATCTATAAGTGATACAGACTGCTACAAACTAATGTGTTGATATAGACTGGACTGTTATCTGGACTCCACAATCAATTATATCTGTAAGCACTTAAATAGTGAAGTGGTTTTGAAATTGGTAGCTGAGGGATGCCAAAAATCTAGAACGGACATAATAATGGGCACTTGTGGCAGCTGCAGCATAAGAACAACTCAACTCTTTGAGGTAAGGCTAGCAAAAACACGACAAAACACACAAAACAAAAACAAAAACAAAAAACAAAACAAAACAACCAAACAAACAACAACATATGAAAAAAAAAATAACGGTTAAGTTTATAGTCTGTAGATAGGGCCAAAATTCTATCCCCAACATTCAAGTACTTAGACCAAACAAAATCAATGCTCATAAACCGAATTGCCGATCATTAGCTTAGACCCTACCTAAAATATGACCATCCTGAGGTCAATTTACAGATCCAGATTTGCAATATTCAACAGACTGAAGAAACAAACAAACCGAATAATAATAACAACAACAAACAGAAAGAAAACAACAAAAAACAAACAAAAAAAAAAAAAATGAAAACAAAATCTGATAAATTTCATTCAAGATTTCATATTCAAGCTCGACCACCGCAAGGCGGTTGCTCACTCTAAAACCTGACTTTTGCTAAGGGTTGGAAGCGCTATTTTTGGTAATTATATTATCAAATAAATAAGCCTGAAATATTTCAGGCATGTGCCCACTCTCTTACCGATATGAAGAACTGTAAGGAAATACATTCACTGGATAAAACATCTCAATCTGAATCCAAGGCAAGCGTTATCATTCAATCCGCCGCCTTCCGTCCTCCCCCCCCCCCTTGCCCGTTTGTGTATTTATAAATTGGCTATGATTCAATTTGTTGTCAGTCAGCCTTTTCAGAGTTCCACTTAAGAAAGAAGACTGCCGTATCCGTTGTGAATTATGAAAACCAGTTTATGAAATCTGCGGTAATCACAGATAAATCTGGACTGTCGCAAAACTAGTGCCATGCTCTTATTTTAGTAGAACTGTAGCAGAACCTGTGGTATTAGGTGAGGCAAAATTGGTAGTAACTTATGGCAAGTTTGATTGTAGTGTGCACAGTATGTTTTACGGTAAACAAGAAGAAGAAGAAGAAGAAGAACAACAACAACAACAATAACAACAACAATAACAACAACAACAACAACAACGACAACAACAACAACGACAACAACAACAACAAAAGATTTTATAAACAAAGCAGGTTGCAGCACTACACTGTATCAGTATACAGAAAAGAACAAACTAGTGCTTGGTGATAATTTTCTCCGGAGCCGGCAGTAAAGTTTTCTGAGGCTACCAAATTCTTGAACACACCTGACATCTATTGGCTTTGAAAGTAGCAAAGCTAGTTCTAGCAAAAAGCTACAAGTTTCAATGAAGCCATCTTCGTGTTTTTATTCATAAAGTGACCTATGCTTTTCACAAATCAGAAGTTAACAGTGTTCCTATAACTGTAACAGACTACTACAAACCAGTATGTTTATGTAAACTAATTACATAACGAGTGATAGATCGCGCAGTCTTCATCCCCAGTCTTTTCCACAAACTCTGCCTACATTCATATCTTACAGATCCACACAGGTCTACCGCATGGTGTTATCTGGCCTTGGCAAGCCAACGCATTGCCACGAGACAGTCCGACTTTGGCCGACAAACTGAAAGAATCTGGCTATGCCACTCACATGGTGGGCAAGTGGCACTTGGGGTTCTACAAGGAGGAATTTTTGCCTTGGAACCGAGGATTTGATACTTTTTTTGGTGAGTAACGTAAAATGATTGGTTAATATTTATTCCTGATGGTAGTATATAACAACTGCCCAATCATCCATTTTCACTAGAACTGTGGCAGGGTTCCAAATGGATGGACAGCTCCATTGTACTGCATGCCATTTCAGTTATCATAGGGTAACATGTGGAATTGAACACATAGTTAGCAATGTATCTAACCATGCATCATTCAATGAATGTAGCCGCTTATAACAACACCTGCAAACGTAAATACATTAACCATTTCATGTGACAGGTTATCTGTGTGGCAGTGAGGATCACTATAATCACACTAGAAATTATGATGACATACCTTATCTTGACCTGCGAGATCAGAATGGACCGATCAGAACTGAGGAAGGTCACTATTCTGCCCAGCTGTTTACACAGAAAGGAATAGATGTGATCAAAGGCCACACCAGCTCTACCCAGGTAAGGGCTCATTATCAAGTTAAATAATGAGATTCAATACGAGCCTATGTGTAATCGGGTATTTTTTTCCACTGGGTAACCTAACACAGATGTCTCTCTTTACCTAAACATCCTAAAGGTGTCGGTGTGTGAATGTAGGATGGCTGTAAATTTGCTGATTCTCTATCAGCCAAACACAGACATCTCTCCAGTCTACCAGCCCATCATTAAGAAGGAGACTGTTTGTTGTTTTTCTTAAGCCTTTCAATCCAGAGAAAGTACGACTATCTCGGCTTTTAGAAGTTGCCAATTTTTGCTGAGAAATTTTGTGGGTAGAAATTTGGAATTTGGAAATTTTG
>JBCEWB010543641.1:0-16382 GCA_039654565.1 Peronia peronii | reverse complement strand
CCCCCCCCCCCCCCCCCCCCCCCCCCCCCCCCCCCCCCCCCCCCCCCCCCCCCCCCCCCCCCCCAAAAACCTTCTTCTGTGCAACCCATCACAAACACATCTTTATTAAATGTGATGTTAACAGGCCGCATCCCGTGCCAAATGCGAAATTCTCGTTAAATTTTGCTGCTGGATAAGCCAATACGGTCACTCAATTGTACATCTCTTTTAGACACACAGCCTTGATGTACATGCAGAGATTATAGCCTGGCCTTTTTCGTCCCAGCCCCCCCCCCCCCCCCCGCCCTTCTCCCTCCAAATCATACTCTCTCTCTCTCTCTCTTTCTCTCTCTCTCTCTCACTCTTTCACGCATCATTTCTCTTTGTCTTCTTCTGTATCTTTTCATACTTCTTTTCACAAATTGTTTTCAATGGACAACCGCTTTCCGCCATTGTGATTGTACTTTTCCTGCTTATCCCTTTCCCTATGAAGTTCTTATCTGTACATGCAACAAAGTCGAGGACTTTCAAACATGTACATTTCAATCAAATGTTCATCGTTATTTAGTAGACGACTATTTGCTATTGGCAGTGACGTCTCTCCACCAGAATGTGTCCTTATGTTGATAATTTCACATAGCCAAGCCCGCCCTCATTGCAGAATCGTGTCCATTCTGATTCATCATCTGTTTTCTTTCACTTTGACTTGTATGAACTCGTTTTAGGAGAAAATATTATAAGATGACAAGTTTTTTTCGATTGTCCTCAATGGAAGACTCGTTTCATCTCAGATCTCCTCTCAGGTCACAGAGCGAGCGAATGATTCTAGCGAGGAAAAAAAAAAAAAGTTTCCACTCCGCCAATAGACTCGTTCGGAATCTCCATTGTGGCGAGAGGTTTGGTCACTGGTACTGAGATTGCATTGTCAGCAAAGGCACAAAATAACTTATCTTTTCAGTTGATGCAT
Organism: Peronia peronii; assembly: GCA_039654565.1. Taxonomy (NCBI): domain Eukaryota; kingdom Metazoa; phylum Mollusca; class Gastropoda; order Systellommatophora; family Onchidiidae; genus Peronia; species Peronia peronii. Next base: position 15,436 of record JBCEWB010543641.1, on the reverse strand, counting down.
CGAAAGTTGATCGTCTCACATGATTGTTACATCTATAATAATGTTGCACAGTTGTGACCATATTGTAGACCCTATGAATTGTTCACAACGCAATGTATTCCAAAATGTAAACAAAAGAATCGGGTGTCTCTATCATGACTCACAAGGTTAAACAAATGGAATGTTGACTATCATCACGTGATCATTCTGAAATATGCACGTAGAACGAGTCCATTTGTAAAATTGTGCAAGAGCCCTTTATTTTGTATTTGGAGCAAGCTTGTGCCCCTATACTTTAGGAATTAGGAATAGATTTGATCCGACAGGAATTTCCAGCTTTTTGCTAAGTCGAATATGAACTAATTTTATAATAGAAATAGAATTATTTGAGTGCGGTGCTCTTTAGTGATCCCGGTAAAACAATATTTGTCTGTCTTTGCAATATTGACTGAAATCTTACTGAGTAAGTTAATGTTCGAAGATAAAACCAGCAGCTCTGTTATAAAATTTACTTTGAATATGAGAGGAGGGATGAAAGAGAGAGAGAGAGAGAGAGGAGAGACAGATAGAGAGGGACAAGAGCAGTTATGAAACAGGGAGAACAGGAAAGAGACCAGAGGGAGAAATGTCTCCTTGTAAGCGTCATGTGTTACTATAGGGAAAACCAGTACAGTTATAGAATCTCTCTCTCTCTCTCTCTCTCTCTCTCTCTCTCTCTCTCGCTCTCTCTTTTAAATAGAGAAGTGAGAGATTTTAGTGAACCAGTAAGTTTCAGGAGACACCCTGAACATTACTTTAGTCCAGCTGAGTTCTAATACCTGGCTCAGATTCCTAAATGGTTCTGAAGTTTAAGGCACTCATTTTCACGGATAAATGAAAATAAATAAAGTGGTCACAATATAAGCTGGATAGAAATAGTTTTTTTCCCCTGCGAATACAACCCTTCGGAATTGTGCATCATTAGTGGCAGGCTATATCATCGATCTATATGCCATTAGTAATGTGAGATACGATTATTAAATCAGCCACGTTTACTGCAAATAGGCATAGAGGCTTTTAAAGGGATTGTAATGCAATACATTTCATATCAATCCATATTATCAATCCATTGAATTCTATTTTGACTATAGCGTGCTCATCTACATCATAATGAGCGACATGTGTAAGTCCACAGGGATGAGAGATTGCCATTCATATATATGAAATTACTATTATACACTGATACGATAATTACTGCTATGACAGGTACTGGTATCCACTCCATGATTTCAGTCCGGAAACAACAGCCTAAATGGAATCTCGATAACAATTTTTTTTTTCCCAAGGGCTAAGCAGGTGTTAAATATTGTCCATTTTCAGAGACCCAAGAGCGCTCAGAAACCCTAGGATAAAACACATGACTATATTATCACATATTTCAAGGCCCTCAGTATTCCTGATTTTCGTGATGAACAACATTTCCTTCATCAAACCCAGTTGCCGCCTAGTTGTGGAACCGGAATCAACTGCGTTGTGCACGATACACACAACCTGGCTTGAACGGTTTATTCCCTATATTATTCATGTCAAACAGGGCAAACAAGAAGGCGGGGTAACTTTTTATACATTTTACTTGAATACAACTAAAATTTTGCGTCATTGTTCCGAATCTCATCCGGCTCCCCTGTGGCCAAGTCATTTCCCAAAGAGAGATTTACAACGTGTCTATTACATTTATAATTAGAGCTTGACCCAGACCTAGACCTTCGTTCATGACGAGACTGGTTCAAAACTAAATCTTTTCTGTCTCGTTATCACTTCCTTCCTAGATCTAGATCTGTTTCTGAACTTGTCTATAGTGCCACTACTCGTACCAGGTCGACCAGTCTAGACTCAAATCTAGACACTTGAACTCAAGACTCCTTGCTTGGTAACCAATTTTCATTTCCATCACGATCAAATGAATTACTACGTTCACTACGGAGGGCATTCATGATAGACAAAACTGCACTGGTAACTTGAAATCAGCCCCGAACAACAGTAAGAAAAACTTGGGTGAAAAAAAAAAAAAAAGCACCTGTTGAATCCGCTGCAAAATACTGACGATGAAACTGATGTTCATTGAACTTGTTACAAACCTTGAAGTGATCACACGATCGTAATGATAATTCCGTTTGTTTAACTACCGCAGGGGTGTCCAAACTTTCTGCGAGGAGGACCAGATTTGGTGAGGTGAAAATATTGTAGGGGCGACCATTTAATCTGACATTCTTTGAATCATTAATATTATATGGAAATGAATTACTTAATGAAATTTTTATTGCAAACGGCATAGTTTTCACTTCTTCGCATGAACACAAATAAATCTAAACAAGGGTTTCCGTAAATCACTCTGCATTGCATATTTGAAGACTAAATAAAATGAAGAAAAAGTTGATTAGAATGTTTTTCAAAACTTTCGGGAAGAATAAACATAAAATCTAGATTCATTTGAAATATTACATTTTATTAACTGTGAATGCTCAAGCAAACTTCTGAAGTCAAAACATGTGGCTGGAAAATAACACTAACAGCTATCATATTCAGAAGCACATATACAAAACATATGAATCCGTGTATCACTTTAGTTACAGTCGCCATTTTAGAAATGGGCTGGAAAGGTTCGCACTATGGGCGAGAGTGCGGCTACAGATTTGCTGCGATCTTCTGGTGAAATACAAAATAGCTTTTTTGTTCGCGTGCATTGTATATCACTTTGATTTATCACAGAGGCTGCGGGTCGGTGGAAATTTGAACAAGAGCCGCAATTGGCCCCCCGCGCCGGACTTTGGACATGCCTGGTTTTGCGCTAACAGGATCAGTAGAAATAAACTTACAAGTAATAAATTGTTAACGTGTGGATATCAGTACTAGTGTCCTCATGGATATTTAAATTCATTCATATTCCAGAGATGACAATTTAACCACTGTTGCAGGAATGGTCATTGTCATAGACAGACTACTGATTGTAGTCTGCCGGATCCTTGGCATCATTAGTAGTAATTTCTCAGATATTATCTCAGAAACAGCTTTCAGAACTTCATTCCTTCCCTAACTGATGTGAAAGATACCAACAATGTTGCTAATGACGATGGAAATGGGTCAGACAGATTCAAATTTGATAACAATTCCCAGTATTCTCAAGATTCTAGAGGGTCAAGCCCAAATTATGCAATATTTATTTTAAGCCGAATACTTTCTAGCAAATTCTAAGTTATCTGGACGTGGACTTTAAACTGAAAGTCCAATGAGCAAGTCTTTGATCAGATCAGGCCCTTGACTCTTCTAGGGCCAACATTGTTGTCACATGACGGGAAACACTGACTTCTTTCTTTCTATTATGGAGCACGCTGCCCTACGAGCAATTAGACCTAATCCATTATGGACCATTATTACAGCTGCACGGCTAATAGTTATTGCAATATTGCAAAAAAACTCATTAGAGAAGACATCAAGATGAAATATAGAATAGTTTTCCCTGCAGATAAGACTTTTTTTTGATTTCAGCGGGTGCCATTCATAAGCCAGAGTATGTCTCGGTCATCTGTGAAATGACATGATAGGTCTATGATATGAAGTAAGCATTTAGGGATCAAACTAAAGTCCACGCCGTTTTATGCAAATTATACAGAGAAACAAAAATAGTATGGTGCAAGTTACATGCACTTACAAAAATAAGTCTATTACGACCCTTTTCTGCAAGACAGGGCAAATCATGATGGCTGTGTTGTTTGGGGAGCCTTGGCGGACATTCAGAAGTTTGCATCACTGAGGAAACGATGTTTTGTATCTACGAAAAGTGCATACTGAACCATTGTTTATCAGATATGCAGTACAGCTTTCAAGTTGAGGAGAATGAAAGCTTCGTTTTAAATGTAAGAAGGAAAAATATTCCATGAAACAACATTTGAAAACAAAATATTTAAAAAAAAAAAAAATATATATATATATATATATATATATATATATAAATACACGTCTGTTTTCGCATCGAAAAAATTAATTGAATTGGGGTACCTGTTTCAGACTATGACAAACAATGTGTTGGCCTACACGCACTTGTAATAAACAATGGGTAACAACCAATATTCAAAGGGCAATGGACGTTCCTTTTGACTGCATTAATAATGTACAGATGTATCCGGAAATGCCATAAAACTTTGTGAATAATTAAACCAGCAATATTTGTTCAAAGTGCTGTTGTGGGCATAAACATAACACATGTACATTGAACTTCGGATTTGATTTCACCAAAGTTGCAGTGAACTGCATAGAACAGGAAATTCTTTCTACAGCAGGAAATTACATTTTTATTCTGAACCCTGCCATCTTCTGACAAAGCGTCGAATACTAAAATAATTACTATGCAGAATATTAAATTTTACAGGAAAGCCAAAAAACCATATAAATCTGTTATTCAGTAAATTGCAATTCGTATATATAAACAAACAAAAAAGTCACCGGCACAAATACTTTATTTGCACCCAGTTTCCCTCTTTCTTGTTAGTTTCAACGATTCCTTATCATAAAATGACATACGGTCTGTAAACAAAACATATTCCGTGGTCTATTTGATCTGATCCTTATCTCAAAACGTGACGAAATGATTGTCCTTCGTGACTGCACAAAGTTCACATGAACTAAAAAAAATAAATAAAAAGAACAGAGAAAAAAAAACCCAACAAAACAATTATAGTTAGGTTAAGGATCCACGAAGCACAGAAAAAACCCAAAGTGTTCTCATTGTTTTTCGGATAATGTAAGTTATCTCAATGTAACAATACATTAAGAAAATGAAAGCGAAAGTATTGAAATTTCTATATGGGAGACAGGAACAAGACTTACAAGGGCTCTGACACAAACTACTGGGAAGTTCATCGAGCAATAAATAAATAACTAAGTAATAAATAAACCAATGAAAAATAAATAAACAAATAAATAAATACGTTGCATAAGCCTATAAATAAAAACGTAAATAAATAAATAAAAAATGGAATAAAGAAAGAAAGAAAAAAGAACTGAATAAAGACATGGACAAGAAACGTAAAACAAAACAGATATTATGAGAAAAAGTTTAAGAAACACAATCAAAACTGAAAACACACGGACAGACAAAGTTCTCCGAAAGTCACTGGGAGATGAAGATAGATAAACCAAATGTAAAGAGAAAGAGAGAGAAAACAGAGCAGAAATAGCACGCAACTGCCACACATTGATCAAAAATGGGAATCTGTAACAGCTGGTTAATGTCCCAAACATGAGCATTTTGTTCCTGCTTTCATATATTAAACGGAATACTTTTTAGATTGCACGGGTTTTGATTTGTCATAAATTGTTAATGTACTGGAATCAAATCGATTATTCAAGTAAAAAGTTGGTACACATAATTATTTGATCTCTGGTAGCCTAATTGATTAGCCACATGATCAACATCCTTCTTCATCTTCACTAATCCAGTAACTTTCTCCCATGTCGTACGGACTCTTTTGAAGATGAAGCCACTAACCTCCTCCAACCTTTTCCTTTTTCTGTTCTTTGAGAATCAGCAAAAATCTCATTCCTGTCCGTGTTCGGAAAATGTCCTCCCGTCTCTTCCTATCTCGTCCTCGTCCGTGTCTGCCTCTGGCTGTGCCTTGTAAGATGGTTTTTGACAAGCCCGTATCATTTCAGTTTTCACTACATGTACTTCATAATAGCGACCAATATCCATTAAACCGTAAATAAATTGTGTGGGGCGCAGTGTGTTACATTTGTGTATAATCCTCTGCCCAATCGACTTCCGAGTAATATGGATACTGGTTGTCAAATTTTAACTTGCATGTTATTATGGTATAAGTGGACATGTCATAAAAAATCTATTTTAAATCTGCTAGGATAACAGATAACTCTGGCCAAATTGAACTGGGCAAACGCGGGCAAGACCAGGAACATGGTGTGAGAGCAATACGGTATTTTCAATCAAGTCTGGCACCAGATATTCATTTTACAAAACAAAATTCATAAATACCCAAAATTTGTTACCAGAGAACAATCATATGTTTGTTAATATGGTTTTCAAAGGAGCCCTGATTACATAATGGGATACAATACATGTAATAACATGGTGTATGTCAACAATACATCTACTGTATGTATATTCCTGGTGAGGAATTGAAGCTGCCGTGCACACTGAAACAGTGCTGTCCATTTTTTATATGTCTTGGTTTTTGCATGAGCTATAGACATGTTCCAGCCTCAGTGATGGACATAGGAACAAGAAGGCACAATAGCACAAAAGTATGCTGTGAAAGATCAGTCCTATTTAACTGGCTTGGGAAAAAAATAAACATGCGAAAGTATTCATGCAGGCTAATCAACTCTCCACACATAGCATTTCTTAACATGTTTTCAGTAGAGGCTTGTGGCCTGAGAAAAAAACAAAAACAAAAATTAGGGATGATAATACACAAATTTCATCAGAAAAAATATTTCTGAGGTAATTAATTCCTAAATTCCACAAGGTCTATTGCTGTCCGAACCTTTTTTCCTATCTTTGATATAGGACATTCATCTTCATACCAGAAATTGGTAGTTCTAGTGCATAAGCACTATTACATTTGCTTTGTTTTTCATTACTTTACAAAGAGATAGGACTATAAAAACAGCACTCAGGTTTAGTTGAAAGGCTAAAACTTTCTTTTTTAACGAAAATTTAAGAAACTTCATAATCCTATCTTTATGACATGAATATCATGTCATTGTGACTTGTAACCTATTTCAAACTTCTCCTACGTTCACCTCTGGTGGTCATTTGTTTGATTACTGTAAAAACGTATAACTTTATCAGTTAGTGATGACTAGTGATTTGTGACGAAAGAAATCTAAAAAAAAAAAATTGAACTGAGCTAAAAACTGACAGCATTCAAGCCAGCTGTGTTGAAGATCGGCAGGTTTATGATAAAAAGACACAAACGTCTAAGAAAAAGTCTTGAAAAAAGATGTTCCTTTCCTTCTAAAATTTTAATAGAAATGATAGTTTGCAGTTCTAAGTTTCTTTTAATTGTGACATATTGTGTAGATTATGTACATGTCCTTTATAGCCACCTGCTTTTGCAGATTTAAATTGCTGCAGGTAAAAATCAACGTAATGGCAGCTATACCGATCCTAAGATATTATCTGAAATTTCTATCGCTTATGTCTATCGATGCAACATTCTTCCCCAGATCTACACCGAAGAGAAAGTGTAACATTGCCAACATGAAATCAGGTTATCACAATAAATGCTGAGATTGTTTAGCCAACGTCACTTGAGATTAAAAACGGAAGAAATCTGAAAGCCAAGATCTAGAGATAAGCACAGATTGACAGATAAGAAATCATCATAATGACCAGCCAGATGGTCCAATGAAGTCTGTCCCTGAAAAATTCCCACAGGTAAATCTAAGTCAACAACAAAACCACTTGAACACATGTTTGTGTATGTGTCTCTGTTGACCATGGACCCAAATCCACTTCACAGTCATGAGAGTCCCAGTTCATCAACATGTATGTCATCAGTGTCTGAAAACAACTTTCCAACCTCAAATTGCTGAATATGCACAGACCACTGCCTTATTGTTCTATTTAACCATAATTATGTCAACTGTTTAAATAAAATGCATGTATTGCGATTTTATGCACATTTCCAAGGCAATCTCAAGAATTACCACAAACACACTGTCTCCACCACTCCCTCATGCTCTAAGTGCAAATGTACATTTAGTGCTGTCAGTGTATCTGTGTGCATTTTTCTAGCAGTGGTATACATTGTTCAAGGGTATCCAGTCGCAGTCCCATAAACAATTTATTGTCTGTGTATTATCATTCATGTCCACTGCATTGTCATATTATGTTCATGTCTCCATCAACACTCGTTCACTCTCATTTCATGCACAGTTCATACATTCTATAGTCACTCTTTTCTGTACCAATCAGTCAGGAACTGATTTTGTGACACTTTCTCTCCTTCTCCTTTTCTTCTTCTTCTTTTTTCTCTGGAATTTCCAATTCCACAAGTGAAGTAAACAGACTCTTGAGGATGGACAAAAATTAGTTCACATCTATGACTCTTGCACAGCAACACACATTGGCCTATGATATATGAAGCTTGGTGACTGTGGTCATCATTAAAAACATTATTTAAATTTCTGCAACTCCTCAGCTGCCATGCTATGGATTTCTTGGCATATTATAAATCACTGTCTGATACATGTATTTTAATTGTGAAACCAAGTGTAATGAATCGAGTCTCAAAAAAGACATTGTTAAGGAAAATACATTTTACTAATCTTTTCAGTTGTAGAAACTTAACTTCGAACATGAACAAGCACAAAAGAGTTGCAGCAAAACAGTTTTCTCACCACCATCAAATGCAAGTACACATATTTCCCTCTCTATTGGCACCAACAGCAATGACAATTTCACATCCCAACTTGTTTTAACTGATTTGGTGACACTGCTGAATTGTAAAACTCCTACTGTAATGTGCTGGAAAAATAAGTTCTTCATTTCTCATTGCCCAGCTTCTCAATCTTATACGACTTATTTGATAAGAGAAAACAAAGAATTCTACCTTAAGACAAATTTTAATGCCATCTGGAATATATGAATGACATACATGTATATTTTTAATTTACAAATGGCCTACATATAACAAACATTTTTCTCCTAATTTTCTTTTGTAAAACATTTTATTACATATGTATACTGTATTTTATACTGTATTTTTTTTTATATGCTTCTTCTCTTCTCATGTTTTGTAGGATATTAAATGTTCAGTTTTGTTGTGGATACAAATGTAATTCCAGTCGTAAGACCTGCAACAGTGAGTCTTGGTCATGATCTTTGGTTTGTGACATTTCTATAAAGATCTTTTCTACAACAAAGCAAAATTTGTTTCCAATTCTTGCATTGGGCCTCCCATACAGCAAAACCCTTTTTTTTTAATTTTCAGTCTAAGCAAACTTCCCTGCTGGACACACTTGAAATCAACTGGACAATTCATAAGAATACAAAGAAAAGGATGACTAATGTATTAATTGAGTGCCAGAACTTTGCCTACAGTATTAGCCATTTTTCTCTTTAGCGTAAAATTCAGAATGGCATTCCAAATCTAACTGTTTGGATACAGATAATCATTCCAATTGTCTTGTATTTGCAAAAAACGTTTCTACCTTTGAACAGATTATGACCAATGATGATGATGATGCTTGGGAAATTCCCCTAAATTTATCCAATCTTTTGGTTTGAACATGATCAAGTAACAACATCAAGACTCAAAATTATTTCCGACTTTGTGGTAAACCAAAATACATGGCTTTTGCTATATCCACAGCACTGCTACAAAACAAAAACATTACATTAAACGTTCTATAGATTGCAGTGGTCAGAATTTGATCTTTATCATCACATGTATGCTATGCAATAAACAATATGTGGGCAAGACAACTATAGATTCCCCAGTCAAAAGAGTAGCATTGGGAAAAAGAAACCCCACCGAGAAAAATACCCTGTAGGGCATCACTTTAACCCTTTCATGTTTAAACCGACAGAAACCGACACGCCCGAGATCGCCGCCCAAGGTTTAGAGTGACAGAAACCGACACTCGGCCCACAGTGCTGTTACCGTTCAGACCAACAGAAACCGACAGAGGAAACACCCCTTTTTTGGTGGGCTATCATTGGTTGATAAAATGACGTTCATGATCTAATAATAGAAAGGAACCTCACTGACTAATCAAATGAGGTTTCCGTGATATCTAGGATGTGTTATCACGTGTTTTGAGGCAACTACACAGCATGTTGTATGGCACTTTGGTCAGCCACTCGAGACCGTTCCTCCTGCCTTGTCGATGGCCATTGCGCTCTTGCTGTCTTGTTCACTCGCTTTTGAACTCGTCTGCTAGAGTCTATGAAAGTGACACTGTGTGTAATTAGGAATCAGGCACTGATACAGGATTAGATCTAAATTTGGATGACAGGCAAAACGTTAGAGCATTTTTGTACAGCTGATATACCACCACGACAGGAGGTTGAAAAGCTTAACAAAACCGTAATCAGCAAAACGCTAATAAATCTTACATGCACAATATACATAAGATCTAACATGAACTGAGATGCTATCTAGCCTAGATCTAGGCCCGGATCAACTGGTTCAGTTTTCGATCAAGCTGTAGATCTAAATTAAATGCGTTGAGTAAGAAAGCATACTCAAGCAGATACTTATTAGATAAAAATGAAAGTTGTTTATTCCTACTATTTTACTCTTCAAAATCTTATAATATCTAATATCCTCCTTTTTTTTTGTTTCTTTGTCTCCTTTCTCTCTCGTTCTCTCAGTCTCTCAATCTCTACTTCTTTTTATATCACATTGAGTACTAAAATAGATCGTTGATAATAATGACAGATACAGTAGATAAATCAATTATCATTCATTTAAATTTAACAAATGGGGCACATTGCTTGAAAAACAAATTGACTGTGGCTGTTTCTCTGCAACTACTGAACTTCAGATGACAGGAGGTCAGAAAAATGTAAACACACTGGGCTGGCACAGTGTGCAGGAAGTTGAACATTCGCACGAAGACAGCCGCTGATTAATGCATACACGAGAGGATTCATTTTCCCCACCATAGTGAAAGCAACATGATGATGACTGGTCTGCAGTCAGGTTCACCAGAGGAACTTCTGGAGCTTGAGTCAAAGTAGATATGGACCATAGATTGTCATGTATAAATGAACCCTTTCTAAGAAATTTCTCTGAAAGCAACAAGTACATAGTATTCCACCCACTCTCTATTCACTTTTCCAAGAACATTGTAAATATTCTTCAGAAGATGTTTAGATATTCCTGTTCACTACTGTACATGGGGTTGTTGTTTTATTGAGCATGTTCTTCAGGTATTCCTGTAAGTCACTCTTTGATATTATACCTTAAGGTTTTGGCCTTATCAAGTAATCAAAAGGAGAGCACAATTTCTTCCCAAAGTAAAAGAAAGCACAATGTTTGGTGATGACATTCTTCTTAGAGATAAATCTCTAAAAGTTATACACACCAAACGAATTAAAAAAAAAAAAGATTGATAACATAAAAATTGTACCTATTCATTTGACCATTGTAAATCGGAAGGTGTAAAATTCTAATTGTTCTCAAAATACTACACTGTATTTTGTCTACTTTTTAAGAAACTGAAAACCCTCTCCTACAAAATAAGCAAATCATTTAATAAACATTTTCTTTCATATACAGCAAATACCCTACTTGCATTTATTTTTTTTATAGTGCCCTGATGAAGAGCCAACTAGATTTGAAAAAGTGGCCAGTGATACTAACTTATTCAGTTTCTACCATATTGAGTTCTTCATATTGTTATTTGCTTCTTCGTGGTGTATCTGATTAGTTACCCATACACAGTCTTCTTATATTTTGAGACATTTTTAGAAAACGATGATTATGATGATGATGAGGATGATACAAAGAAACTAAATCAACCCAAGAGTCAGGTTTGAACACATCTAGTTCATAATGTAATTATTCTTCCCTCATTGCTCCAAAGATTTTTATGCATAATGATTAATAACTTATAATGAATCAAGTGCAATCAAAAACATAGGACTTTTACATAAGCATTAGACTGGACACCAGTGCAAAATATATTCAAGCGCACTGTTCTCCTTCAGTCTCGCTACCTTTCTCATTGTAAAAACCCATGCACATATTCAAATGCACACTTTAAAAGCTAGCATTCTCACATTATTTATTTCTTCTTTCATTCATTATGTAAGATTTTTTCACCCAGTCATATAAACATAGAATCTTTTACTCTTGCATTCTTTGGATTTACTCTTTTGCTTACCATATTATACATTCTTTTATACAGCCACAACATATTTGTAGAAAAAATTATACATATATGTACACCAGAAGATACAGAATTCATCATTGCACTAATATTGACAGCATCAAAGGACAGCAATGGATATATGGAAAGTTGGAATAAGGAGCATAATACATGTTGATAAGAAAACAAAAATGAAACTTCTATGTATCCATAACAATGCAGTCAATTCCTATAGCATGGCATGAACACACAATGACCAAGAGCAATGTTTGTTTTTTTTCATGTCTCTTCTTTATTGCTCTAAGCTCCACCATGCTATTAAAACAAATGTATTGAACAAAATTGCATTCCAGTATCAAGTAAACATGTGTACATGTGAACATTTTGTGTGTGATGCACTTTTATGATGCCCAAATTATGTAAATGTTATGTGAGAGATTTCTAGATGTGACATCACAGTAAATGTTGAAGTTAAGGTACAAGTCAATATGATAAGATTGTTTTATTTTGATCATATAAATGTTTTCTATGCCTTTTGTCAAAGCTTGGCTACTTATTCAAGTATGAACAACTCTTGTAATCTGATAGCAAGATAAATAAACCAAACCAAAGCATGAAAAAGGGTAAACGTTATAGAGGCACCAAAATCTGCTTATTCAAGATTGTCAGCATGATGCATGACACAGCACAAATATGATTTACTATATATTCATATTGTATACATGCTGTGTCATTCACTTTCATTTCACAAAAAGATATTAAAAAGTCATGCTCGCACAAATCGCTTGATTTATCAGTTTGTATTATATCATATCAGGAAATTATGCTTCCCACATACTGTCATGTTATCGCTAAATACACATATTCAAAAAAAGAAAAAAAAAAGAAGATACAAAAAGGTAAGATCCCACTTAGGCCAGCCTGACCAATTTATCACCCCAAGTGACAGATGCTGTATGTCCATTTCCTTACAAAGTCAAGCATCAGTGCATCAACACAAGACTTTTGGTAAACATGCTTGGATGTAGCACTGATAGGAAGGAAAAGATTTAGTAATCAATGTTCAAAAACAGCCTCATGACTATCAAGGAGTGCAGGACTAGTCAGAGCAAAAAGACAGAACTGGTCTTCCCATTAAAATGCAGTGGACATACAGCATTGACGAACTAAGGGGATAAATTGTTGAGCACTGAGCAATATTTGTCTCATAAAATTATAATACCCTTACTGATCCTGACATTATACATCACAAAAAATTCTAGTTTAAATTGTAATTCCCATCTGCGAGTACAAACTCTCACAAGCACAACTACAATTAGCGGAGTCAAAGTGACATTATATGACAAAAACTCTTTTACTTGGACATGTACACCAAATAAGAATAAGGACAGTTACAGTATCCTTCAAGGAAATTACAGTGAAGCTCATAAGAATATTGAGTGTTCTGATGAAAATCTCTTGTTATTCCCAATATCTCTCTATTCTAGTATAGAGAAAGATAACGTAGGTCAGTGATTAAAAGAATAACAATGTGCGCATAGTATATATCTTTAGCTTAGTTACTTCCACTGTTGGTAAACACATGTGGGCGATGGATGCCATACACCGTATTTTGTTTCAGGCAATATGTATCTTGACATTAAGTTTGCATATTGTCTCGATGATGGTATCCTTCTGGTCCATGCCAGATGCAAGCTACACAGCTGGACTAGGCAGAAATTTTCACAGTCACCAACATTCTAACTTTCATCAGTTATTCTTTTTTAAGAATTCTGTTACATAGCGTAATAAAGCAAGAAAAAGAGGGATTTAAAATTTTGACACTATTCCATGGTTCTTGCTGTTTCCCTGTTGTTAAACATGAGATTCCACAGTAATATTTAACATTCTCACTGAACAAAAAATCCCATTTTCAAATACTACTCTCCCTGTTATTCTCTTGAAACTTATGACAGAAGAAAAAAAAATTGACACTGGTCTTTCAAATTATTGGCATGCATTACTGAAATAATGGAATGATGCTGAGTCTCATGTTTCATGCAATATCGTTAGAATCCTTAGCCTTGGTTTCTCGCTCTTCTTTTCTGATCTATGTTTTGTATCTTCCTGTTGCCCCGATCAGGCATTTTTCTTGGTCTTTCTTTGTCATTGTTAAGGTTCATCCTATCTTGTTGTAGCTGTACTGGCTGGTCAATATTATCCTGCTGTACAATTTTCCTTCCTTCCTCAGATGCTGCCTTGTTTTCCAATCCATTTTTTTCAGTGCCACCTGACATGTCTAGCATACCCTGTTGGGTATGTTGGATTCTTCCTTTTGGAGCTATTGCCTGTGGCATAACATTCTGGTTTTGGAGATTTGTGGGATGATCTGTCTTAGACTCCAAGTTCTTAACTGTAAGATTTTTAGGTGCTATAGTAGGGGCAGCAGCTGTACTGTTAGAGACTGTTGATGCCGTGATGGTAGAGGCCGGCACATGAAAAAAATACAACTGGGAAAGAGGAAAAAAAACAAGTAGTTAGATTTGATTAAGAATTTCAGCTACAAACATCAATCTCAAATAATAATGTAGATTTGAGTCTTTACTGCATGCCAGATAATGGTGGAAGAAAAATTAGTAATACATGAAATGAAAAAAAAAACACACGAAAATAATGATAAATGAAAAATGAACATGACCAAATATATCAATATAAAGAGTGAGTTTAGGACAGTATGCATTCCCACAGAACATTAATCTTTGCTATGTATATGATCACAATTAAATGCCACAGTGAAATTATCATCTGCCTCAGTCTGAACAGGGAACAACTGGCTACACTGATTTTAATGCCATAGATACAGTTGGACCTACTTGCAGTATGACGCCATAAAAATTTTAATATTTTGGTTTCAAATTAGGCAATTTTTAAACAGCCAAGAATGAATTTGTATATGATGAAAGAACATACCCCAGTATAATGTGAATGAGCCCGAAATTGAAACCCATTATATTATGGGCTGGCTAAAAAATCATGACAGTTTAGACACATACTAAAAATCTAATGCAGATTCATGGTAAATATGGATCACGCTGTGAATTTAGTTACTATGCCTATATGTGATTTTGATCGGTCAAATGATGCTTGACAAGCTTTGGCAACAGCATTACAGGGGAAATGGGCAAAACAAAAATATGACTCAGAGATAGTTGTGCAATGAAACTGTCATGAAGCCTGTTGCAAAGACAACATTTATGTCTGTTTTTCAGCACAGTGACACAAATGATAAATACAGTTGAGTCCGTTTAATTCGAATTTGCTGGGACCAACTTAATGGGTTCGATTAAAGAGAGTTCGTCTTCCAGTTTTGACAACAGAAGGGGGCAATTCTCGAATGACTAATGAGGCACTATTTTAATTATTTTATTACAGGATTACTTCCCTTTATACAGAAATCGTGCTATGACTCCCAAACTTTGCATTTATCTTAAATTCAAGCCCTCTCGTATAACACTAGTAAGCAGGCCGGCCTATACTAGGATAGTCCGACCCTTTCACCACCTTAATACATGCATAAATTTTTACAGAAAAAATCTCTCCC
>JBCEWB010543530.1:0-18700 GCA_039654565.1 Peronia peronii | reverse complement strand
ATAGATAGATAGATAGATAGATAGATAGATAGATAGATAGATAGATAGATAAATAGACAGATAGATAGATAGATAGAGTGATAGATAGAGAGATAGACAGATAGATGAACACACAGACAGATTCTTAGGCAGACATAGGAACAGATAGGTAGATAGATAGATATAGACAGACAGACAGACAGATAGATGAACAGAAGGATGGATGGATGGAGAGAGAGAGATGGGTGAAAATAAGAGAGAAAACATTATATACGCCTGTCTCTAGAGATACATATAACACATAAGAGAAGAAGAGTGAGAGATCACAGAAGCTGAAGAGAGAACTGAGACATGAAGAGAAAAAGACGAGAAAAAAATAAAAAGAGAACCCCAAAAAATTTTTACATTATATAAAATAACAAAAACACAAGAACATATTAAAAGGGCTAGAAAAAAATCTGAATACAATTTCATTTTCTATGTAATATGCATATATTTATATGAAAATCCTTGAGAGCAAGGGATATTACATTCCTATGACAAATTCTTGAGAGAGTGTGACAGCCACGTTCAAAATAAGATCTGCCAGGTAAACAACATGGATAGCAAAATATAAATATTATACAGTCCTAAAATTTTCAATACCTCTGCTTAAATATCGGGATAAAGCTTGACATGATTCTGTATCGAACAGTGCATTTTCTGGAAAAAAGCATTACAATCATACAGGATAACAACTGAAAACCTCAGGTTGAAAAGTACTTATGTCCAATTTTGAAGAATTTACCAGGTAAAAAAAGATAATCTTTTTCTGAGGACATATGAAAGACTCAAAGTAAAAAACTCACGATGTTACATTTTTGCACTTTTGAGAAATTGAAGTTAACCGACTCTGTATGAACTGTTGTGCATTTTAGCTTATTCATTTTTCATCATACATAAAAAGAAAAAAAGTAGGATAATTTTACCAAAATACTTTAAGTGTAACAATATTAACGTCTGTATTCCAAAATTTCTTAAACGGACATCATGAGTTATTCCATTACTCTTCATATGCTATTCCAGTTAATCTAGTTTCACATTCTATGATGTTTGAATGTTTGGATCATAACTTTTGAGTATTCAACTCTCACCCATTTTTTGTTCTTTTTTTTTTTTTTTCTTCATCTGAACTTTCTCGACTTCAGCTCATAATGTGTAAATTATGACTTAAGTATTTTTCGTTCTTGAGAACTTCAAATATAAACTGCATATACAACGGGATTAAAGCTTGACATGGTGACATGATTCTTTATCAGATAGTGCATTTTCTGCCCCCAAAAAAGTTGAAGTATACAGAATAACAATTGATCTAAATTCTACCTGAACTTAGAATGATTAAAATATCAAAATTTCATTATCTTTCATGAAGGGATGAATATCATGGATAAGATGAGACAAAACACAATTCTCTATGGCTCACAGAACATCATTTGCACAGTGTAACATCAATGTTCATAGGTAATTATGACACATGATACATATTTTATATGATAACATATCATGATTACTTTTTTCATACAAACCAATCCTCTACTTTTAAATCTAGTATTGGATATATACACATATAGATCAAATTCTTTCATAGATCTCATTAATAACTTAATTTGCGCTGGAATCTGTCTAATGGCACATCAACATGATTATGGCTATGTTGTGCCTAACACAGTTGTTTACATTTACGAACTAAAAAGATTAATCAAAGAATGGTTAATTGTGTACAATGGGTGATACTAATTAAGCAAAGCATTTTTCAACCTCCAGAGGGGCATCTCACAACATAAAGCCAGTTTTGGATCTAATACTAGATTTTGCACACCTATGCTTTAGTTTCTTCTAAGAAAGTGAAACCAACTTAAATCTTTCACTTAAACCATTTCTTTACTACCGTGGTGTCGATTGCCTTGTAGCTGGGTCAATAGAATTAAAAGTTTCAACTTTGAACCATCACTGGTCCTGATATTTTGTCTTTGGGAAAGACAAATTACTATGTACACATTTCCCGATTCCACCTGGTAAAAAAATGGGTGGGTGACTATAACCAGAGAATGATATTGTTAGATTTATAAGGATCTGAGCGCCTACAATGGCAGCTGTCTTGAGTGCTTCCCAGGAAGCTCAGAACATCTGTGAACATCTCCCTTATGTCTGTCAGAGTAATAATATATTGTAAAGTACTGAGAACCCATATTGTATAGGAATATGTGCTATATAAATGGTCTCGGGGAAAGAATGGCTATATATTTCTTCCAAAGAAATCTGTTTGGCAAGCCATTATCAAAGTAATTTCCTTTTGATATGTGTCGAATCCCGTGACCGAGATATCTCGGTTCCCAAGTTTGTTTTGCGTCTGTTTCGTTTTCTACTTTACATGGAGAAAACGCTCTTTTGTAAATTGAGTGAAGTTGGACATTGCCTTCAAATGTGGGATAGCGACTAGCACGATCAGCTTATCTTCACATGTAAACATGGATTGAGATCTAGATCTAGAGTTAGATCTATCTTTTAGAGTGCAAATACCAATCATGATGTGATTAGATCTAGATACAGCAGAACAATTAGTTGTCAAATTGTCTTTGACCTAGATCTAGCCCTATTTAAAAATTTTCATTTTTGTCAGAAAAGTGCTCTTTTTTGCATGGATGTTGTGACAAAACTACATCAGCCACATACTTCATACTGAACATGTTTCAAATATCATATCTCATTGTTACTTGAGCCAAATTTCATGAGGACTGAGCAATATTTAGTGATACTGATGCAATCTACTTATACAGATGAAATGGTTCGGTTTTGGGGTGAAAAACCAAGAAAAATTGAACTGCCAGGATTGAATGAGTTAATTAATTATTAGGTTCAATTTATACTGATACATATATATCTCCTGATCTACTATTGAGCAAAATCTAACATTATCTACAAAAGACTTCAAGATCTTATACGATTCATCAAAGCAAATAAAGATAACAGAAAAAACATTTGTCCAATTTTCTCTATAGATAAAATCTGAAACAAATGTGGCTAATATAACAGTTATTGTGTAAGTAGTTCTTGTAACAATCATTGTGTATGGAGTGTATATGTGCTATGAAAACAAGAGAAGTACATGATCTAGATTACAGTTCACAACTGATTTGATTGTAAAGTGAACCAAATGTAGTAAACTGAATGTCAATGTCTGTATAACTCAATAATAAAATTGGCAATGATTCTGAGACTGAATGCATGACATATAACTTTTGTGAAATACAGACCTATTCTGATTACACTTCCAAACTGGTGATTGATAGCATAATAAATAACTTGATAAGTCGGTTACATATATCAAAAATACTCATCTAAACCAGAGCTACATACATTTTATTTCTTACGAACCCTTGTACTTTATAAGGCATTCATACGGTTACTAAAATAATTGTACTCTTTCCCATATAAGTGACAAGTGAAATCAAGTGCTCAATCTGCTGCAAACATAAAGTTTTCAAAGTGCATGTGCACAAAAACATATTGACAAATTCATATAAAAAGCTACATCAAAATACAGATTATCATGGCAAATTAGTGAGAACAAATGACAAAGAATGCTAAACAGATGTAAAATATCAAATTATACAGCATTGAAAAAAGAACAAGACAATTTCCTGCAACCAGGTGAAATCAACTGCATGTCAAAGAGGGTTTATTTATAAAAATTGGACTTGATCAACCATCATTACAGTAGTCATCTCTGAACCTGAATATATGGGCTCAAAAAAGTTGTTGTTAGATACATTCCTCATCAAAGAAAAAAAAAAGAAATTACTCACACATTTCCTTGTCTAGAGAAGGATACCACTAGCTCTATACATTTCAGTCCGGTGACAATCCCTAGTGACCTCAGGACAGCAACCAATACAAAGATATAAAAAAAATAATAGGATTCCAAAGGAGTAAAGAAAATAATGGGATTCCAAAGGAGTAAAGAAAATAATGGGATTGCCAGAAAGAGATAATTTCAAGCAAAAATTCACTTTAAGTGAATTGATTTTAAGTGGACTGCACTGCATTTGGAAAAATGTAATAGCCGACTTATTTCATGACAAATAGCAATACTTCTGTGGAGTTTAATATCTCAACTTCTATGCTTTCCCTTTATTTGAGAAAAAGGGGGCAGAGTGGCGGCCACTGTGATGGGCGATTCTTTTCCTGTGGTTTTCCAACATTTCTCGTTTCCCATTTCGGACTGACTTTGTGACTGAGAAACATTTCAGCTAGTGGTGATATAGCTGACAGTATTATCTGAGATAAAAAATTATCCTCTAAGATAAAAATATCTTGTTTTTCAAGTTATTGTCCATATTTCTTTGTTTTAACTTCAAACAATACTTTTTTACAGAAATAACTTCGAGTTTTTGATGTTGGCTCCTTCCCAAATCACAACTGATCACATCAGATTTTAGTTTTCAGAACTTATTTAATATTAAATGTTGCCTCACAAAATCAGGAGATCTGGCTGATGCAACAAAAGTGTTGGATTAAAAAAAACAAATTACAAAGATACTTATTGATTCATTGTTCAAACAAAATAAGAACTGCTGAAGGATAGCAATGCTAGTGGCGTGCAACACTAGCAAAGAAATCTTACAGTATTATATTCAAGGCAAGATTTGTAGAGACAGATGATGAAACATGGCGAGAGTGTGGTTGTTATCAACAAATTAAGATTTACAGAAGGAAAAGTAAAAATCAACAAAGAACAATAGTACTGTGTTTAGGCAATTTTTCATTTTTTCTGGGAATATCAGAGGTGGTGATGTTAATCCATAAACTGGAATGCAGCAGTATGAAGAATATAATCCTAATCTACGGAGAACAAAGTCAACAATGAAGGGAAAAAAATTCCAACTATTTTATTATCAAAAGACATACACGTCATTCATAAAAACAACCTTCAGTCACAATTAACACAAATAAACATTATTCCATCCAGAGTACTTAAAAATGTGGTGAAAGAAAACTGATGGCAGTTATTCCAAATGGAAATAAAACTAAAAATGTGCTCCAGATCTATCTTTAAACAGTATAATTTGTTAACTCTACGAATTTCATACATTATGATGATTATATATTTCAAAATGTGGTGTCAGTTAGACTATGATTATCATAAAATACATCAACAGCTTCTCAAATGTAGTCAGTTATAAATTAAACAATTTAACTTATTTATCATAAACTATAGTGAGCACTAAACTATTTACTTTATGTGTAACATTCCACAATTTTAACTGCTGGAACGGAATGAAGCTGAACAACAACAACAAAAAAACAACAACAACAAAACACCTAAACAGTTATGAAAAAAAATTGTTGTACAATAACAAAAACTGACTGGGAGTAAAGATGTACAGGTTCAAAAATAAACACAAAGACTACATACAGACAAAAATATGGCAAAGAAAACAAAGATAAAGGTGTCAGAAATTTTCTAATTTTCCCACAAAAAAGTCACTGGGTAAAAAATGATTTCATAAACATAAGGGCACACCGGCAAAAACTGTAGGACGGGGGTAATATCTTGAAATAAAGAAATAGGCCTGTGACATTAAATAATGAGAGAGAAGGTTAAAAAAACTACAACCAAAATGATGAACGAGGCTCTCATCAAATTTAAACTAGATCATTTCGGATTTATATCTTTTAGCAAATGACATATAAAGAGGATATATGTGTTGATCCAAAATGATCCTAATTTAACAAGTAATTTCCTTTAGTATCATCATTATAAGGATATCCAGGTTACTAGATTTTAGCATCAAATATTATTTCTGAAATCTATTGCTGAACCACTATGGAATACTACACAGTTTTCAAACAAACTGCTATTTCTGTGTAATCACATATCACATGAAACAAGTAATAATACTCATATATTTAACAATAATAGTAAGTGGTTTTCATCTGAGTACTGTCAAAAATTAAAATTTATGTTCCATCTCAAGGAAATACATACACGAGCTTCTGTCAAACACAACTGCTTGTCAGAGCACCACAAAATAAATGCAACATATTAACACTACAGTTGGCATGCTATTATAAGATATCTGCGGCTTAACAACTGAAAGACATCTTTAACATACAACACACAAATACTTTTCAGTGCACAGTGAATGTTTTGCTTGATTTTCCATGACATTTTTAAGTGATTCGAAAGCGGAAAACGAACAATATGATTGATTCATGAGTTTTGAGGTTCAAATTCACTAACAAACCACTACATGCTCTGTGCTTTTCCATAGCATTTTTGTGAATGTCTGATTTGCTATTGAAAATCTCAAGTTATCATACAAAATCCCAAAAATGGACTAATGAAAAAACAACACAACAATCCCAGCCAGTGCATATCCCCTTAAATATCAAAGTGCCAAAATGATTAACACCTTGTTCATTATACCTTGTATTTTTTAATTATTGTCTAAGCAAATCTCATAGCACTCAGTAGTAAGGAAGAATTCACTTTATTTTGCCTTTAGGCTTAAAATGTCAAATTTTGAACACAACCAAATATCATAAAGGAAACCTTGTACATGTATGTCAGCATTTTCCACTGACATAACCTAAGTATAATTTCACTCACCAAACTATGGTCTTATAATTTGGTGCAGTAGAGAAATATTTTGAGCGAACATTTCCATTGTCCCTTAGCCTGCAACAAATTAGCTGATGTCACAAGGTCAAAAAAAAAAAAAAAATAATAAAAGCAACATAAAATGGATAAACAACAAGCACCCTTAGATATCGTACTTAAACAGATGATATATCTCAGTATGAGCTTCATAAGAATATCATTTATTAAATGGCAATAAGAGCATCCATTTTTCAGATCGTCACATTAAATCAAACACAAAGACACAATATCTGTTTATAACCTATTAGATAGCATGCTTCTTATATCTGTAAGTACCTACATGCAAGTTTTACAATTACGAAAATAGAAAAAAAAAAAAGCAAACTCAAAACAATAAACAATAAGAAAAAATTTGTCAATGAGCAAATTGGACTGAATTTTTTGTTCTTTTCTAACGGGTGAACAAGATCACATGAAAGAGGTTCTAGACTTTTGACTTGTTCGATCCAAAGAAATGCAAATACAAAAACAGTTCTCTCTCTTCAAAATTTCGGAGACATGGCTACTTATCAGTTTATATCAAGTGACTTGTTCCACTACAAATGAGAAAAAATATCTTTAATAAAAACACGCTTTGCCAAAATGAAAAATGATTTTGTTGACACCGATATGTTTTCCCATGTAACAAAGTGCCTCTTCAAATCAACTGAATCATATATTAGCATAATGAAAATACTGGCAGATGGGTTGGATCGATTGAATAATATATAATTTAAGGAACACAGGGTTGAATGGACATGGGTTCACATCTGGGTATATCCCTGATGCTTTTGATATAAAATGGGTTGTTTGTACTACCATGGTATTCAAGTACTGAGAACGATTCATCATGTATGAAAATTGCATATATCCATAGCAGCTTGAACATACAAGAGATCATCAGGACTATTTCGCATTCTTCACCAGGTCAATCTCGGCATTTCTCCTCACCTCATCAAATGTGAAGTCCTTCAGCAGTTTGCCATTCTCAAACACCACTTGCAGGAAATCCTAGAGGGAAAAAATACACCAGAAAATGAAAGAAAGTGGTGTTTTAGGTCCAGGTTGCAGTTACAGAATGGTTCGAATTTCATTCTAACTACTGCAGTTAGTTGTAAAGATTACTCTCAGTCCTTCACAATGTAATGTTTGGATAATCAAGCAGATGAATGTAAACTGTAGCCACACCATCAGTGTTTTAATAATTTTCCTTTAGTCATAATTAAATATCTGACCTTCTACTATCCAAGTCCAGCAAACTTAAATTTAACAAAATTGATTCTCTATGATGTTTGCATAATGGCAATCATTTATAACCTAAGACATCCCTAATAAATGTGCCATCGGAAAAATTTCAGTATACAACACAAACAAGCCAGGATTGTAAAGAGAACATCTTTTGACGATGGCTTCCGTGGTGAAAGCCCTAACGTCATCCTTATGAATAACTTTCAAAAAAGTGATTTATCATGTTACATGCATTAATAGGAAGTAAAGTACAGTTTGGTGTAGTTTCTTGTGTTGCTTTAGGAAATTCTTTAATCTACTGGTATAAATACACTGTGTACTATCAACACTCCATCCATTGGACACACAAGCTGTCGCACCCTGCTGTCTAATGTATTAAAAACAGTCACCTTTGACAACAAAGTCCTCTAGATTCTACTAACAAAAAAATTTTACAAAATATCATCTGTGAAGATGTAATAACTAAACCCTTGTCGACAGTTTAAATCCAGAGAATTTCCTCACCTTTTGTGGATCACCTTTCCCTTCTTCCATTGTGCGGAAATTGCCATCCTCATATTCCAGAGTTAGGTGCCCTTTCTTGCTCTTCTTGCCTCTATCTGTCACTGGGTCTTTGAACACATTTACCTAAGTAAGGGAAGTAAGTTTGAGTGATCCAAGTTTGAGATTTTCATTTATTAAGTTCACTCCCCTTGGCAAGCCAAAACGGCCTGAAGGAAATGTACTGGATGTAAGACAAAAGTAATTATTTCAATGTTATCATGATTATATTTTCTTACCACTTCAATATCTCCTTGAGTTCAAAAACAGTTTTACAGAGCAACTTACCACAATAATGTATACAACATATAATAAGAGATGCCTTGTCCATTTCCATCAAATAATGATTCAAAGAGTTTTTAATTCTTTATCTCCGGTGAGCTGCTGACAGCGGCCCATGGTTGCTGTCAAAATGCTGGTGAGCAGCTCCCAGTGGCTCAAGCATTCGCACCGCTTCGCTCCACTTCTGTCGCTTACGACATCATTATTTCTGCGATTTGTGGCAATTACCAGAAATACAAACACTATTTGTCATAAAAATATGGACTTATGTGCTAAAGTGTGACTTCAAGCCTTTGAAGTGTTGCTTTTCTTAGGCTGGTTACGCTGGAACTGACAGACAGCTATTGGAACGATATGATTAGCAACAAAATTGAAAAGCACATTGATGCTGAACACTTTTTTGGGCATTTTCATGCAGAATTTAGATTTGTAGATGGATATATGAAATGAAATTGATGATTCTGATAATGGAGTGTATTGATTGCGCGAGCACAAAATTTTCTTTTATTTTTCTTTTTTCCTCATCTTTCTTCTACATTTGTGAAAACACAAGAGCACAATTATGACAAAACCGGTTTAGAAAAAAAGCCACATTCATCTATCTGTTCTTTGCAAACAAAAAATTTGGAAATTCATTCCGAAGTTAAGATTTCATTGATGTTTTTATATAGACCATCTGTTGCATTTAACGTTCCCCTATACCCCGCCAGCACAGCGGGAAAACCCCCACGGAGATAAAGAGTTAACCAATTAACTTCCAATTTTGAACATATATTCCCCACAGCATATGTTCTAACAACATGCAGCTGTTATTCTGAATTTTGTTCACATTTTCTGAGGGAAAAAATGGATAACACATGAAAAATTGTGAAATTTACACATCCACTAACACATGCATTTCAAAAATTTATTACAGACATTGTATAGCACACAAACAAAAAACAAATTAATATTATCCTTTATACAGAGCTATTTGATAAATGTACAAAGTTTCAAGTGATTAGATTAAATGATCTGGGAATCCTAGGCTTTTGAAAATGGCTAATTTTCCAGACACAAAAACAATATGGTGGCATTATCATAGCAGCCGTACACAAAACCAAAAAAAAATTCCAAACTTTTCCTCCAATTTGAAGATGCCCAGTCAGGATTTAAAGCCTAAAAGGCCCCGAGTTCAACCATTCGAAACATGAATCTCAGGACCTGCACTCCTCTTATAAATACTTAACTTCACTATGGTCATTATGTAGCCATCTATGACCATCTGAACTTGTGGAATTAGTTGAGTATGGATATGTGTTTTCCCTCTTCACCTTTCTCATCCATTCAAAGGTGTATTTTGTCACATTATCAAACAAGCAGTCTGTGTGTTGTGGGCATGATGCATATCAACTTACGAACGCTTGATTTTCACTGGAGCCGACTCCTGAGAAGACTGAACATCTTTCACAGTGTCAGCTGTTGAGAGCATCTTCAGAGAACTGTATGGTCCAGTGGTCCAAGACTTGGCCTGAACAATATGTGTAATTAAAACTTCAATAGTTAATGTAATACTTAATCTACAGTTAAAGTCTTAATAAAAGAGACAATTAAAGTCACTCATCACATGTTGATGTGTTGAGGAAATATAATGAAAATGGTTCAAATAAATATACATGTATAGTTATATCCTATAGGACCTGGTGCTATGATAGAGTTATTGTAATTATTCCATCTAAAGATTTTTGATGTGCTGATTAAAGTTTTGCAATGTAAGTACAGCATAAGATAAGAAAAATGTAGAATACGGAGGAACATAAAATCCTCAACACTGATTGCAAAAGACATCTGGAACCTTGATCACACTAAAGAGCAAACATAAACTTAATATTCAAGGCTTCAAGAGCCTAGCTGGTTTATAAAATTAATAAATTTCATCTCAGAGGCAAACAAAATGGTTGTTTGAATACATCCCTAAGCAATTTCTCTCTGCTCTGACTAACATAACCTTTAGGATATGTTTGAAATTCAGGTTGGGAACAGCATTACAATCTAGGATACGTATTAGGACTCAGGCCACAGTTAAGGCTTATTCATACTCAATCACCTCCAGCTTTCCGAATTATGAAACATCAAATCTGGCAAACAGTGGACTGAGATACATAGTTAAAATATATGTCAATGCTGACATCACAGTTAGAAAAAAGATCAATTTACCAGACTCTTCATTCTGCGAACATGAGCATCTATTTCACGAGTTACTTCCTTTTTACTGGATTTGCACAAATCGACCATCAAAGCCTGTGGCAGACAAAATAGAAATGACTGTTCATGTGATTATGTCCAGAGGCATCTCTTGCTTTTCATTATGAAGACATTTTGCTCACTGATTGCAAAGACATCTCAGTTCACTGAAAACAATTCTTTATTTGTCACTTGACAATGTTCTCTGGGTGATAATTAACTTATTGAGCTATCTTTTTTACAAAAGAAATATCAGAGAAAAAGGTTAAGGTCCTAGAAGGGAACTGATTCAGATGTTGAGAAATATAACCAAAAGCTAACAGTTTATATTGTATAATACTGATTCACTGTAGCCCACCATTCTCAGAAAGTCATACTGTATATCAGCAGCAAATTTCTAATTCCACGGTGTGTGCAGCTCTTATCTTGATTATAAAAACCAGGAGAAATTGAAATAAATAGAGGCTTAGACACATATCCTTAAAGAATTTCAGTTTTGATACTATGTATCTAAAATCTTGCAATCATTGCATATTTACCAAATGTTGATTTCAACACTTTTCTATGTCAGTACAAAGCACTATGATTATGACCTAGCTTTTGGGAATGGGGTAAATATAATTCAACTTATTATTAAAGGTATCATGTAATTCCTTAGTGTCATAAAACCAACTGTGATTTCTGCTATTTTCATGCCTCAATAAAGGGCCAATATATCACTATGTTCACAGTAAACAAAAATGTCACACAAATCAGTAACAACAATAATGCCATTCAAAAGCGAAGCATGCCAGTCAACGTGTTCACTCAAGAAATATTCACTCATGATTCAAATGCTCACCTTCCAGTTGATGACTTCGTAGGAGTGCTGGTCATGAATGATGGGCAAACCAATTTTTACTTTTTTTACGGTGTGCCAGTCTACATGAGAACAATGGGGAAATGTATTACACTGTTGTACAGATATCTTCTGGAGTAAATAACTGGTCCTCAGATGAAGACTAGCATCAGTAGAAATGATTCCATTAACATCATCGGACAGAAGGTATTATAAAACAGAGGTAGCAATTTCATTATTAAGTTTCTTATTCATTTTACATATGCATAATGTACCTATTGAACAAATGGCTCCTCAGCCTAAAAAATTCAAGTTACATTTAATAATGATGATAATGAAAATATCTGTAAATCTTTACAAGTATATCATGACACAGTTCGTGTTGTGTGATAGAAATACTGGTAAAAGTTTTTTCACCTTCATATTTTTTACCTGTTCAGAGATACTTTGTTTCACATCATCAAATGCTATGCACTAACTGTTATTTGTTTTTACAAGGTATACAATGCACTCCATCTCATTGTCATACCTACATTTCATATAACATCTTTCATAATCAAAGATTAGATCTGGCAAGCTCTGAAATTACACACACAAAAAAGAAGCATTAAAAATGCATCATATGTCTTCATCTTTCTTTCTGATATTGAGGAAATGCTCAAATCTGGTAATATCATGAGAAAATTCATTATTTTCTGTCAACATGTGCATTATGGTTTTTTCAATTTTGTTCAATAATACCAACACATATTTTTCTC
This sequence comes from Peronia peronii, assembly GCA_039654565.1. NCBI lineage: Eukaryota > Metazoa > Mollusca > Gastropoda > Systellommatophora > Onchidiidae > Peronia > Peronia peronii. Next base: position 6,150 of record JBCEWB010543530.1, on the reverse strand, counting down.
TTTTTCTTTTCTTTTTCCATGTTACATAAACCAATCTCGTAATAAACATACAATGTCTAAATAGATTGAGAAAAAAGGAGTGACCACAGAGTGGTTTTTGAGTGGAATGAATAAAAGATTTACACTTCTAGCCACACTAATTCTAAAACAAGTCAATTCAACTGATATCAGCGGCATATCAAAACATCCAATGCTGTTATTGAGGATTAAATCTTTCGCACAATGGACCTGTTTTTAATATAACAAATTTTGTGTTTGTACATTATGAACTAGCTTCACATCTAATACAGAAACAGCAACACAATGCAAAATGCCCTCCTTTAGGTTAACTTGGTTATTAAAGACGCTCCTGATGCTTTACATAAAATGCAATTATCACTAGAAAAATGCAGACCTGACACCATTCTCTCTGAACTGATCCACCATCGTACCTTGAATTCCATAGGTTTATACATGAGATCTTCCCTCCGGCTCATGCCAAGAGCACCATAGTAGCCTCCATGTGAGATTCCAAGCACAACATGTCGGTGGATCATACTTCTGAAGACAGTTTTGAAGCTGATTGTGAATCTTTCCACTCCTAGCATGCCATTTGTCAGGAAACTTCATTTTGTTAAGGATCTAATTCAGGAACTAATCTGTGAAAAATAATTTGGGCTAATTAATGAAAAAAAAATGAAGACTTCAATAAAGTTTAAAACTTTACAAATTAAATGAATAATTAAGTTTTTCTTTCTTTCTTTTCTATTGTTTGCACCAGCTGGGGCATTGCGGGAAGAACGAGATATCTGCCTGCTGCTGCGGAATGCCTGGACTGGGGGAATGTTGTGAAAAGATATTGTCTCTTTGATTCCGTTAATCCAGGTCTTCCGGGGGTCCTCTTGATTTGCGGCCACTGAATTTTGCGTTGCATGCACATTGAGTTGGTGTATTGACAGTCATGTGAGATGTCCTAACCTCGAGTTTTTGGCTGAAAATTCGAATTTCCAATTATTTTTTTTTTCTTCAAGCTAAACCATTTTATTTCAAGATTTCACCATTTATATGGTCAAAACTAGCCTATTTCATGTGTAAACTGAGCTTTTCCTACAAGGGCAGGGGGGGGGGGGTCTAAAATATCACTCAAATTCACTTCTGACGGTCAATTTCAACTGAAGCTATGAGGTCTTTACACTAAACTTGAAAGTATTTTTCAGGAGAAAAAGCCAGGCAAGAGAAGGAGGCTGAAGAGGGAGTCCAGTCTATCAAGCTAGAATGTTTTGAGGTAAAGGGAACACATTATGTCACAAGAAACTGGTTGAAAAACTTTGTCAAACTTTAGATGCGATTATCTCAAAATCTACTTTTTGAGCACACTTTTCCCTAAAGGCTTTTTTATTTACCAACAGATTTACTTGAAATTTGGCATGAATCTTCCTGCATATGTATAAAATAATAACAAATATCGGATTTGCAATATTTTGTTTAGTTTTTGAGAAAATGTTATCGAAGTGCCAGAAAAATGAGAAAAAGTACCATCTTGTCACATACAAATTTAAAAATTTGTAGAAGAAAAACTATGGCAAATTTCGAAAAACTGATATTTAGCGCTATTGAAATTAGTGAATACTACATGTGTGCAAAATTTGAAACGATTTCATTGAAAAGTACCGAAGCCTTAGGCTTTTGAAAATGAGCAATTTTTAGGGCCAGAAATCCAATATGGCGGCATTTTCATGGCAACCAACCATCCAAGTTATTTTTTGACACTTTCCCTCCTCTAATTTGGACATGCTGAATTAAAATATGATGCTTAAAAAAGCCTAAATTGAGTACTTTAGAAAATCATTCACAGGACCTGCCCCTCCCCTTAAGCATCTTATTTCACAGGTTGTAATTTTGAACTCCAGAGGTTTGGCCAGGGAACGGATTTGGCATTGACATATGAGTGTTGTACGAAGATGGAGCTTATGATTTTGCTCTTTGTTTCCAATTTAACAGCTCAAATATAGCTTACTTATCAGTCACAGTACTTTTCCAAAACTTTAATTTTACATGTATATGATTATCAAAGAATGTTACTATTTATTGCTGTACAACATCACACAGGTAGATCTGAAGTTATTTCATCACAACAGATTTGGTTTTATTGCAAAGGTCTTTGTGTTTTAAGCAAAGCAAGCCGGCTTGAGATTATGTTTTCATAAACAGATCCTGTGGAAAGCAATTCAAAAAGTGGACTTTTTTGGGCATATCTTAAATCGACTGTCAATCAGCAGTCATTTTGGGGGATTTTGCCTCCTCCTCTCCTCCCCCCCCCCCCTACACAGGACACTCAGAGTGAGTGAGATGAGGAAAATGCAGAAGCAGGAGGTCGAGAACCATCAGGTCTTGTTATCCTAGCTAAGATAACACTGGCCAAAGCCTGAGCTCTTTTGAATAGAACATCATTTATTTGCAATCTTTTGGTTCTATTTATTTGCTAGATTCCCTCATCCAGAAAATGTACTACGAGATCAGCTGTTGCAGAGGAATTCACCATTTCATTTCCTGTTAAACTGATATGATCCAGCAGAAGATGAATCCACCTTGTCCTCTGCCAGACAGATTGTGAGGCATGATAGAATATGTACTCTCTCATCAGATGGGGTTAAAAAGAATTTGAAGGCAAACACTGATGACTATATTTCAGGCCATCTAAAGCCTGTAGCTTGAATTTTAACCATGAAAATAGAGGATCTAGATTGAGATCACAGGAGGTAATTCCAAAAACAGATAATGAACAGACATACAGTTAAAATGTTTAACAACAGTAGTACAAGTTTTAAACTTTTCACAGAAATTAGAGACAGGACAGGAAGGTCCATCTATTACATAATCATAAGTAAAAAAATGCACAATGTACATATAAAGGATACATTCCTAAAATTACAGCTTCCAGGCACTTGATAGGCAAGGCTTCTCGAATCATTTCTCTTGCACTTTCCATTAATCTGTTTGAAGGATAAAAATTCAGCATTATGGTCAAGGTCTGAAATGATAAAATTATGCTACATTTATATTATATTGTTATATCAAATTAAAGTTATTATTGTGGCCATTACACTGGATATCACAATAAAATATATATCAGTAAATGCATAATTATGACAAAATATAACCTGTTCTTTTGATGCCATATCACATCTGTTAAAGATGAATACAAATCTACACTCTAAATTCACAACAAAAACCCATAAAAGGTTTATCAACTCGAAAACTGCTGAATATATCCATCTGAAATTTGCCACACAAAATTTTTGCATGAAGATCTGTGTTTAGTGGTTATATAAACCAAAAAAAAGCTTATTATGTTTGACATTATTCTGAAAAGGGAATAATAACTGAATAACTGAAACACAAGGGTGTTTGAACTGAATTGTATGTTTGATAGAATGATGCATTACGTTATTGTTCTTCTGCTTCTGCTCCCAGAGCATCCAAAACAACATGTTTTCTTTGATGCACATGCTTGTCATACATTTTGAATCACAAGGCAGTATTGGGTTGTCTTATATTCAAAAAAATCTCACATAATGGAAAAACACAGTGGTCTTGACCTTCCCTTTTATAACAATTAAATGGGAAAGAAGTGAGGCCTATGTTGAGGCCTAGTATTTGTGCTTCAATCTCCAACTACAAGAATGCAGAAATAATCACTAAACATCAACTCACCCTGAAAGAGGTCGGTTTTTCCTGATTTCGAAGAACTGTGTTCCTGTATGATTGTATCTGACAGGGTTAAGGTGTAATATTAATAAACAAATAGAAAATTACACTGAGGAAACTGAAAAAAAGACACATTTTAGTTCGCAATTCAAACATGGTTCTGACATCTCGACTGTGTAGCACTTTTCAAGTTATATGGTAGTAATCAAGTCATGTTATTCAAGAATATCAGAACATCTATTTTTTCAGTGTGAATCTGTCGCTTCCCCACCCCTCTTCCTCCTCTTTCAATTTGCTTCTTTTCCACCGACTCATACTTTGCTTTGGAAAAATTGAAAACATTAAATTAATGTTGCATAATTTCCTTACTAATCCTCAGATAGTCATAGAAGACAGTTAGGGTAGAATGCTAGATGACAGATTTTTCATAAATAAATACTCCTTGATATCTGCCTCACAAAATTAAATAATGCTACAACATAAAAATATTGTGTCAACTGATGAAAATGTCTGTTGGAAAAGATTACTGCAGCTCCTTCATGTAATCCTGTATTTTCTTGAGCCTCTCAGGCATTGAGATGGAAGGGCCAAATGACAATGGTGGCTGAGGGACCGAAACCTGAAAAAAAAAAAATAAGAAACAGAAGTGACTACGCTCATCAACAACAGGGAGATGGAAAAAAAAAGAAAAAAAAAGGTTGACTAGTTGTCAAGTATTCATTGCTTCAAAACTGGCAGATCACAACATAATTTTTTTCTGTATCCTAGGCATGTAATACTATTTCCAGTTTTCATGACTCAAAATTGCATTCTAGAAAAAAAAAATATTTAAACTAAAATCAGTTACGGTGTAGACGTAAAATTGACTCTATAGCTCTAAAATTTCTGTGAAAGAAACCAGTTCAGTTCATAAGAGTGGCACATCAAACTGTTTTCTTCATAAAGACTCAAGGTCAGTCTTTCTCAAGGAAGACCTATGACAGACATAATCAACACAATATTTGCATGTTATGAATCAATTTAACAATACAAAAATGGAGATTTTAAATTTTCTTCATCTCGTCTGATCCTGAATGCCAAGTAAAATGTGTTTCTATGCTGGATATAGTTTCCAAATCTTGGAGGACACATGCCCAAAACAGATTTGTCTAGCAGAAGCAGCTTTTTCAAATACAATCAGCAGAAGACAGATTGCCAATTTGTGCCCAACCCCTTCGTGATATCTGAAATACATAATATATCATTTAGTAAATAAACAAGGCTTGGCATTAAGATATAGTTTGTTATGAAATCCTTATTTTTAACAAAGAATCAATCAAAATTAGCTTTGCTAAAAGCTTTATTGACAAAGTATAGTAAGATTGGACTTTCTGTCTTTTTCACTTACATACGGTTACTCTAAATCTTGCCCAATTTCAAATGTTACCTGTGGAAGATCTCTCCTGCTTCGCACTTTCTTGACCATATCATATCCATCCGGGTGAATTTTGGCTACATGATCCCACATACGATCCCATGTGTGTTCATTGATAGGAAAACCACCTTTGTTGACCCAGAAAAGGACACCATTATCCTCATCAGCCTCATCCTTATCCTCGTAGATGTGGCTTTTAGACAGAGATCTGACTGGTTTTGTTTCAGAGAATAAAACAACAAAATGAGGACAGCGCCTTTTATTATTATGTTCATTCATTGTAAGAGCTAAAGCTGAAGGTATATGTTTTGCTACTATTTTCACTCTATCGAGGATCTATTAATTGACTATTTTTTCTCTATCATAGAACAGACAATTTTTGATTAGATGCAACACACTAATCAGTGGTCAGAATATCAGATTTAAGGGAAAAAGGGGTTGGCTGATGGTGAGCTGACCTGGACATACCATGTAGGCTATGAGTTCCAATGCATGAGAGTGCATTTTTTGACGCATCTCATACTGTTGTTAGCAGTGAAGTGGTTAAAACATACTATGTTGTCACAGACAATTAAGTTTTCTTGAATAATACCATAGATCGTGGAATACCTAGATGATCCACTCCCTTCTTCGCCTTTGTTGCTAAAGCGTCTGCATGTCACAGCTAGTGTGAGACCTATTTGCGCGGACGGTGATCCCGTTGGCTCAACATAGCCTAGGCTTGGCCTATGTTGGCGATGACCGAACTATGATTTTTTTTTTTTTTTTTTGCCTTCTACATCCTCTCTCTCTCTCTCTCTGTGACTCACATAAACTTTGAAGCTTTGTGTGCGCGATAATTGCAATAATTAACGCACTGATTTTACAGATCTAGAACACTGACAACAAATTAGTGACTTAGTATAGGGGCGTGAGGTTACGAATCTGAGAGCAGGGATGGTTTAGGTATATCTTGAGTTTCTGAATTGCAAAACTGGTTGCCTTCAAAATGCATGGAACATAAAATAACAGAGCTGCATTTGTGTTTTCTTGGAATCAATGAGATCTTT
>JBCEWB010543419.1:0-18701 GCA_039654565.1 Peronia peronii | reverse complement strand
TATATATATTCGTAAAGTTTTTATACTGTACTGAATCTGATCTTTTCGCCGAAATTGTGACACAGAGTAATACTGTTCATGCTCGCGAACACTCTTAGTGCTCACCTGTGCCAGTGCCATTTTTGGAAGGAAAGCACTCGTTGTCATAATCATTTTCTGGAAATGAAGATCGTCGAACTCGAGAGAAATAAAAGCCAGACCCATCTCAGATAAGAGATTATCTTTAAAGGCTGCTTTCTAAATCCTTATTAGAGTTGCCTAATTTAAGGACAATGTAATCAAGTCAACACTCCTGAAGTGTGCCCCTTAGGAATTATTTCCATTTATTCAGTTTATCTTATCAATTCTTATAAGAGACGGGCACAACATGAAGAAAAGATAAAGGAACAAAAAATAATAAAAAGTTTTGAGTAAAAAAATGGAGCGCCGGCAATATTGTCCGATTCTTATAAATGTTCCCCCAAACATGTACTTTACTACAAGATAGTATTCTGAAATAGAAAGCTCGCCTATAATACTTTTAACAGTTTATATTCGACTAAGCACAAGCCTGGAAATCCCCTGCGGAATGTTTGTACCCCTTATTAAAAATAGAACACTCTTTTGTGTGTATTATGCTCCACCACAAAATCCCACAATGATAGTAGAACACAAAATTTCGTGAAAAACGCGACGCCGGAAGTACGTCATACGTTTTCCTACGTCATTCTATCATTAACACTGCTCACTGCTACTATTATTTGGAGGACATCTCGGTTCAATTTGCCTACTGCAAATAGTTTTAGCCATACGTTTCCTACCCACCGTAACGGGATCAAATCGAAAAGTGAGATAAATCTGTGAATAGTTTGGAGTGTTTGTACCCCCTGCTAAAAATTGAAGTGGGTATTTCCAGCCTTTCGCCTGGTCGAAACAAATCCATTAAGTAAGGATTAGTCTATTTCTATTTAAGGAATATATTGCTGTGTGTTTACTTCTTTGTTTGATTGTTTTTTATCCGTAGTGTCTACTTCTTCTATGCCACCTTTTGTCATCATTTCTTCTTTTCAAACACTGCTAATACCAAGACAAATATTTGTTCGTAGGTATATACAAATAAATTAAAAATATCAGAGAGAATGATTGTCGTCTTAGATATGGTAGAAATAGCACTAGCAAGGAAAACCCCTTTTTTTTTTGGTCATTAAAAGAAAAATTCATAAAATAACGATTATGCCAGTAACTGTGACAGACAAATCGCTGGTCCACAGGCATAATATTCTAACTGCAAATTTCCTTCTTAAAACATCACAACTGAAGCTTCCACCTTCCAGTAAAAGATGAGTTTTAAAGTAATTTGAACTACCTGGTCACGTCAGAACATTTTAATTTGACACTTTCATTGACAAGAACTTGTACAAGAGCTGAAAAATAAGAGGAATGATTGTTGGTCCCGAAATGAAAGTTTCATATTGAATAAGTTATTGGCAGATATTATAACAGTGTGCCTTTTGACTTGCTGAAAATAGCAATAGAAAGAACGGTGATGATAGAAATGAGTAGTCAATGTGCTTATCGTGACAGTACTCTTAGTAGTAGTAGTAGCAGCAGCAGCAGCCGTAGAAATAGTATAGTAAAAGTAGCAATAGTAATAATCGTAATAGCAGTTGTTGTTGTAGTTGTAGTAGTAATAGTAGCAGCTGTAGGAATAGTAGCAATAGTTATTGAAGACATAGGAGCAGTAATAGCAGTAGTAGTAGAACTTGTGGTAGTAACAGTGGTGGTAGTAGTGGTAGTAGTAATAGTGATAGTAGTAGTAGTGATAGTAGTGATAGATAGCTGTCTAATATTCGACATCATAGTTTCTGTGTGTGTGTGTGTGTGTGTGTGTGTGCGTGTGCACATATAGGTTTCCGTTAGCGCAAAGTTGATGTGTTTCTATGTATGCGCATATGTGTGCGCGTGCTTGATGGCACTGTACTTGTGTTATGGGACCTACTTATTTCCCTTGGCCAAGAGTTGTTTCCCTTGGCAGCCAAGAGTTGCTTCCCTTAGAGAAGATGTCCTTTTTCTGATTATTGTGATTATTTATGTCATCATCAACATAGGTCCTGTCAAAGATAATGAGTTATCACATGTCATGTCCATGTCTATGTCCATGTCCTGAAATGATATAATATTGAGTTCAGTATGAATATGATGACGTATGTGGCTCTATGTACACCCATAATTAAGTACAATGTCTATATCACGATGTCCGAATCGTTTCAGTGCAATAAATCGAGATAACAGGTACGCTCTGGGTTTCTGTGTGATCGCTCTATGATTGGGACATGGTAAATGTCCGATGAGGACACAACAACTTGTAAACTGACTTTGTCTATATTTTACCGTAATTATTTTACTTCTCTATAAAGCGCCTAGAGCCATTTATTGGGATTGGGCGCTAAATAAATGCATTCCATTACTGTTAGTAGTAGTAATAGTAGCATCAGCAGTAGAAGTAGTAATAACAGTAGTATTAGCAGTGGTAGAGGCAATGGTCGAAGCAATAGAACGGAAAGGTAATGATGGTGGCGATGACCGGTCAGTAAGAATAATGACCAGAGTAACTGGGGATAATGACAACCCTGACCGGACTATTTTACAGTGGTAATTTCACAAAGTGGATCCTCGAAAAGTTGCTATATCCGTTGTTATGGGGTCGGAACTAAAATAATGACCGAACCGACCTGATAGATACCCGTGATGTTAACAACCCATGTAGATTTCATCTATTGGAATCTCTGGAGTACTTACTGTTATATCGTATCCTGACAACGTATTCTGTTTGTTTGAATTCAGCTTTTGTCAAAGGGGACCTGAGCTTCTATTTTCTCTCTTAAAAGGGAAATACGTGTAGGAGGAAGCGAACAAGCAAGAAAAGACAAACCAATGGACCGGAAAAAGAGAGTTAAGCCGTAAATATAATATAAATTGCACCATTAGCAGAACTCGCCCATAACTTGCAAGTTTAGCTACATACATTATAGAAAGTATAATTGTGATCAAAAGTGTCGATTTTTATCAGGTCTCTCCGAAAGCACTAGAAACAAATCTTATGATACAGTAGAAAATGAGAAAAGAGAGGAAACTGTGAAAACATTCATGAGGTCGGTTATTGTTTAAAATCGGGGATGCTGACAACAGAATCAAATTTAATATACGTTAACATAGCCTAAGAAACTGTTTCACAGATTAGGCAGCATTGAACAGGACCTTGGAAATATGAGCTTGACCAGTCACGCAAAGTGTCATCTTTTCTTTATTTTGTTTATAGCGCAAAAACTTTGCTTTGTATAATCAGGTATCTCTCAAGTGATGTAATTTACGCTGGTGTCCGTTACAAATGGTCTTTAAGGCCTGTCTTACACTGATCCTTGTCTCCGTTTTCATGGTTCTTTTGTAGTTTAATAATAGGCTATGTCTTTTAGAAAACACAAATTCCAACAAGTGTGCCTATAGCAGCAACGTAATAATAGTTTCAAAAAAGCAAACAAACAAGCAAACAATAAACAACAACAAACAAAACAGTAGAAATTAAAAACAAATAACAGAAGCTGGAAATAGAGCTTAACATCAACAACACCAAAGATATTAATAGTTTTACAATATTGTTGTGGTAAACAAATGAGCAGAAATAGTGGATTATGAAAATAATTATAAAAAATTATTATACACGCAGCGGTATCAGTGAAACATCTTTGCCCAAGCTCTAGGAACACGTCTAGGTATTCTTTGCTATCACACGCTGCAATGCTATAAAAATCCAGTCTTCCATCGTCCACTTTTTCAGTACATAGTATGGAATAATGTAATGCCTTGGTGACTATTTTATCAAAAGTATAATCGATTTAGCGTTTTAATGTACTTTGCAACCCGGTATCAATTTAAACCGTGAAAAATAATCGTGTTACTTTATCTCTATATAAGACACTTGTTGAGGCCTAATTTTCATGCGTTTCATTCTTTACATTGTGCGAGCGCGCAGACAAAGCATTGATCCACTCAGAATTTTCAACAAAGCACAACAGAAACTAGAATAGACAGGCACTCTCTGTTCAAGAATTTTAAAAAAATGAAAAGAAACATGTCTTTTTAATCTTTTTAAAGTAAGCACAAATTCTCAACTGTTATTTTTTTGAAACCACTATAAACACTGCACATTATCGCTCTTCATACTAAAGTAAACAGACTGCATAATTATCTTTCGCACTGAATGTTTTCCTCTAACAATGCCGTTTTTGTCGTGCTGAAACAAAAGAAACTGCTACATATTTGAAACGTGTTATTTACAGCTCAGTAATATATCAGTTCTATTAACAAATCATAATTTAAAATAAATACTTTTCCTCTGTTGAAATGACAGTGGAATTTCTTATGATACATGTAGCAATACAAACATCAACAACACGCACACAGTCAACACATACATATACAAACATTGGTTGAGTCATCTTCTTTACGTCAGAGAATTATTTTTTCCTTTCATTGTACATTTATTTCGGTTAGATTACAGTAATTTTAAATGTACATGCACAGAATTATAAACCATATACATTTACATGATTTGTTTCAGTTATGGTTGAACACAAGTGTTTGATAGGTAAACTTGCTATTGGCAGATTATTTCTGATTTCTAGTCGTTGTTCAGGCCATAGTTCAGTTATCCAGGGCATTTACTCTGTCGGCTTGAGTTTGGATTTAACCCTTTCACTTTCAAGGCTATTTGAACATTCATTCAGCTATTCCTCCTACATTGAAACTGAAGACTTATCCAGCACTTCAAAGGCCAACAACCTTACGATTATCAGTGTCAATATTTTCTTTTCTAAAGTCGCCTCTGTGAGTCTAGGAGTCGAAAATGATATTTGAATTTTTTAAAAGATAGGTCTCTGGCAGCCTAAGAGTTAACTATGCCCAACTGGCCCTTTCCCTTGTTTGATTTTCATTACTTCCTTATTAGAACTATACCAATTGCTCATCATCCTGAATTTTGCAGAGTTCTACTTTTGTATGGTGCAGTTTTGTTTTCTTAGTTCATCAGTTACAATGGATATTAGTGGGACAAACTTGCTTTAATTCAATATTTGAATTTAATAATAACCTTCGAATCTTTTTGTCAATGGTTCGTGAGACTTGGTGCTCTTCGCGGATATCGACTGTTTGACAACAGCAGATCCATCTATGCACCATCTCCAGTTACTACTTCCACCCTACATTCTTACATTTTTTTCACGGATGTTTTTTTAATGTTCATCATTCTCCTTGCTCATTCTCTTGCATAGATTCCTTTGGGACTGAACAGCTGTGATAGATGACGACTATCAATTGAAAATCACAATTAAAAAACATGGCATCGGTGGGGAAAAACGGTTCCTGGTAATTTCATGTACACTGAAAAGCCGGTGCAAATGTTCACTTTTCCATCTGTTTTGGATTTGTTCTCTTACATAAAAACTGCTAGGTAAGAGAACTAAAAAAATGTGAAGCTATGATTTACTTTCGTTTTCCTATTGTTGAGCATAGCAGTGCCCAAAGGTCGATTAGCTCAAAGACTGGATCATTACACTTAACATTTGAATTCCTTTCCAAGTAATATACGATTCAGTAGCAAAGTATTCCTTTTATTTAGCCATTTTCATCTATACCCTTATTTCTCGAATTTGAATACATGCCTTTCTGAAAACAGCAGCACTCTAGCCATTCTTTTAGATTTAACAAAAGGTTGTGTTGTCTACGATAGAATATAAGATGTATGAGTGTATGATCCTTCGTTGAACATCACAGCAAAGCTGTAGAAAAGAGCATAGATAAAAAGTGAGGTTTTAAAACAATGTTAATGTACCATGAAAAAGTTAATGGGTGAGGGCATCAAAAATGCATGGTCAGATCTTATCATCACATCAACTCTTTTTGCATCTCAGATTGTTGGTGTTGATACCACATTAAAAGATAGGGGATCAATTTTTCATGGAGAAAGAAAAGGAACAAAAACAAAACAAAATAAAACAAAAAGTAAAATAAAAAACTACATTTAAGAGACATATTTTGATGAAAGAAAACAACAACTATTTGATTTAGTGGATATGGAATGCAGGAATTACAGATAAATTTCTGCATGATCATGATTATCAACTCGAGGAGTTGTTGGATAGCTGATGATGTTACGTTACGTTCTATATACGTCTTTCAACCTCCTGGTGGAGGTTATCTCGAAAAACTAATGATGTTGACGGTACTTGAAACTATTGATAGAAACATCTTCATGATTTGTGACAGAACATGCAATAATTTCCTGTATGGACGATCGTGTTAAGGTCATGGGTTTTCCAAAGGAATCCACCCCAGAAACACAGTGGCAGTAATAGACGTAGAATACAACGCTCTAGAAAACATTCAAGACTCATTAAAACATTGTCAAATTTTATTCGGACCAGTCTGATTTCTGTTTCCTGTTCATAAGTTTTGCTCAAAGATTGCTATGGTCTCCAGCACGGCTTAGATCAACCATTAGCAGGTTCCCTTTCTGAATAACATAGCAATATGCCTTGTGATAAGAAATCTACGCTCATAGCCTTCGGGAGTTTCAACATCTTGAATGTTTTCAATTATATATAATATCTAGTATTGAAACAAATCCAAGGTTTGTGATAGTGCTACAAATAATGTCTTCTTTCTGATCGATCGCTGGGTATCTTTAATGTTTCGGCAACTTAAATTCAAAACTTGCATCTTCAGTCTTGTCAAATGTAGACATTATAGCTACAGTTAAAACCGTCCAGATTCTTTTTCGAGGGGTAGAACTTCAAACACAAAGCTGTTTTATTGCTGTGATTGTTTTATGCATTTACGCTGCCTGCAAATAACTCCGGAGTTGGTTACACCTCAAGTATAACATTTATAAAGAAATGAACATTCTTCAGAAATAAAGAAAAAGCGGGCCAAAGTTATATTTAAGAAACACATTTCAATTCACACCAAAAAAGATGGGGAGGGGAAGGGGGGGGGGTGTAGAAGAGGGCAACAAAACACCAGCTTCAAAGGCGGTGACGTTTCATCTTCCTCTGAACTTATTTGGAATCTTTGCCAAAGTCGTTGAGGAAACTGCTAACAGTTCAAAAATGGCCGCCACTATTTACGTGAAATGTAAAACAAAGAATAAAATGTGGACAAAAAGTTTACCAAACACATCAAGTTTTCATTTTTTTTATTGTTGAAACACCGAGTTGGGTTCACTTGGGACTTGATTAGACTGATCTCGTTTCTGATAAAAACATAATTATTACCCCCTGTGAACTTGAATAGCTCATGTGAGAAAAAAAAATCAAACAAGTGGGCGAACTTCTAAATTAATGCAATGTAAAAACTTTAATAGCAAGATAATAACTAGAAACACAGAAAATTCATGGCTAAGCGACGTTAAGTCTGTACAGAAAGCTAACTCTTTTGAAAAAGCCGCTTTAAACTACGTTGTTCTGGAGAATAATCGACACGAAAAATGACGTTCAGGGAAGAGAGAGGTTTCCAGCGAGTGCAAAAAAGACAGTGATTATGCTGTGAACAATCTTATTGAAAGTTCTGGAAATCGGAAGACAAGGTGGCGAGGGAGGAATGGTGAGAGAGGGGAAGAGGGCTGCACTAGGTGGGGGAAATATAGGGTGAGGATGGAGCTGGGGGCCGGCGCCGTGTTCTTATATTCTACCCAGAACGTACTATTGGCAATTAGTTTATCACTGTCGGTACGCACCCTGGTACAATCTCTCACTCTGTTTGCTTATCCGGGCAACAGCAGTAAAGTTGCTATTGGCCGTAAGGACATTTATCTCGACGGCTGTAACTGACCCCGCCATTATTAAATCTTTTGTCAACTCAAAATGGAGTACGTAATGGCGGAGGTCTGGCCAGAAGGCAGGGCTGGTTGGTTTATGTCTGTGACCCACACGTAAATATGTGCACCACGATGACTCTGGAATCATTCAAGAGAGACTGATACAACATAACATTATCAAGTTGTTTTTCAAGTTCACAAGATATATTCGCCTTACCTTTTAGAAGGTCTTGTGATTTATGCAATTCTTTGAATGCCACGGTCAGGACCATTGGATATTAAAACAAAAATAAATAATCTAGTTTTTTTCAGGTGAAATGCTTAATTTTCTTGCTGTGGCAAAGATAATGATTATACAATAAAAAAAAAAAGAATTACCACTTCAGTAATTGTAGTTTGCAACGTGGTTGCTGGGGCAAATCGTGGTACATCTTATAATGTCCAATTGTTCCGTAATTTGTAAGTTCTTCCTTCCAGATAAAACTTTTCTTTTTCTTGTAGCATCTACACACTTCTTTATAGCAGTCAGGAACTAACTAATAAACTCTGTTAAACGTTGTTGTAGCTGCTTCACAGAAATAGTGAGGAAGTGAAATCAAAATTGAATTCGCTATCTCTGTGTCATTGAAGCGGTACTGAACCACTGTTCTCAGTGCAGGACCCATAATGAACTGGTACTTCCAGTAACATTAAGTCCATATTACCCCAACACTTATGGAAGAAACATCACATGAGGTAAGTACGATTTATCATATCTACTTACATAATAATTTGATCAATAGATTACTTTCAGATTTTTTTTTGGGAGGGGGGGGGGGGGGAGGGGACTGATAATGATATTCCAAAGTTTTGCACCGTTGTTCTTATTTGTGCTCCTATTACTTTCCATTGCGACATTACAACTTTAAATAATGACATAAAAGAAATGGTGCTAAGTTTGCAAGTGTGGTTAAGCTTACAGCATTAGATTTTGACCTTCAACATTTCACTTGAATGTTCCCTCACTTTCTTGCATCTGAAATTTATTGTGATAAAATCACGGCCACTGCCCATGTCTGTGCCTGGATATTTTCTTCATATGGTCTTTGCCTGTTCACTCCAGATCTCTCATGCTCTTATGCCAAGATGTGGTTGATCTGGTGATCTTGTGTATTGGGGCCATGGCATGTCCACCTCGGAACGCCTTTATCAGTATCATGTTGGTGGATCCAGGCAAATTGCAATAGACGTAATCCCGTTTCATGGGAGATGTCATTACCTGATGGGCCAGTGTGGTGTTTCCAATCTTCTAGTACATCACTGCTTTTGTCTTGGCATATGTGTCACCCCTGATGACCAGACGTAACGTCTTGTCTATCTTATCTACGCCCACTGGTACGAATAACAATAATTTGTCGAAGTCTTCCATGTCTTCAGTCACTGCAACCTGCTGCTGGTCCGTGGGGTATTAGGAAGTTTTGCTGGCAGGGAAATGGTCATGAGCTTTATCGAGAATATCGGAAGGTGTCGTTGATGTTCGTGCTCTCCAAGCGTTCTCCGTTGCAAAAGACGTATTTGTAATTAAAACCTCAAAAATGGAACTGTTCAAAACTATAGGACACTATGACGAGATGATATTGGTCCTTTGTTGTGCCACAAATTGTAGTTGAACTGTGACCATCCTATGAAAATTGTAAACCTGTTCCTTAGTATTTAATAACGGATTTTACCGTGACATCCAAACTATTTATATGTTATTGATGAGATACATTTGAATTGATCGAGGCAAATATCTTATCTCATACCGATCCGACATCTATAAACGGATTGCCCCTTTTGACATGTCTGTGTTGACTTTATAAACTCTGAGTAGACTGTTCAAATTTATTTCGCTCTATATACATAGAATACAATCTTAACTCTGAGACACAAGCATAACTATACGGATTTCATCAAAACTGAGCCCTGTAGAAATCATTTCCACTTCAATGTTGGGGCTGGAGACCACAGCTGATTTTACATTGATGTGACAGTGATGACGTGACCTTAGGATATGGGGTTCTTAAAATGTTTTGAACTGTATAGATACGTCGTGGTGTCTGTTGCTATGAATGGGGGACGTATAATGTAACGTCCGATTTTGTCGTCATACAACTCTCAATTGGAACAGATATATCGGCTGAATTCTAAGTGTAAAATTACATCCGTTTTCGTTCTTTGGAAACGAAATCGGTAAACGCTATTTTTAATATGTTTCATTTAAGAATCACGTCAAACTTGAATTCCTTACACTGTGTTTGAACATTATGTCTGTGGTATGCACCCAAATGTATTTTTAACCTTGATACAGCAACGGCACTACATGTCTAGTTACTAGCATTTTCTCCATGCTTCCTATTTCCAGAATTGTAATATCATCTTTATTCAGGCGAAACAGGTCCGGTGCCAACATTCTCCTTCGATTCTTTTATGGACCACTTGACAGGAAGACAAAGCAATGCCTCATAGTATTTCCTTTGCCTATTAAACTTTCATACCAAGCACCTGCGCTTATTTAAACTCCTAATATAATTGAAATCTTTCCAAAGCAATTACGGGGTGGGGGTGGGGGTGAGAGAAGGGAGGGGGAGGGTGGAGCGGGTCCTGGGAGTCATTTTGGAAACCGCTCGGGGCCGATGATTTTAACCATTATCAATGAATTTGACATGGTCAAATTAGAGGAAAACAATCGAAAAAAAAAATTAAATCACTCATGGTTGCCATGGCAACGGCCCTCATCTTGAAATTTGCTACCCGATAAAATGTTAATCTAGTATGAGTAGAATTTCACATTTTCCAATCTTTTTTGCTTGCAATTTTTGCATACATACTTTACAACTCAATATGAACATGATAATTTACCAGTGTTTAATTCCACAAATTTTTGAAATCGGTATATAGGAAAATTTCAGTTTTTCGAAAATTTGACCCCAAAGTCTTATTTTTCTCAAAAAGTTGAAATGTTATCAAAGATTTCATCTTCACTCTGTGTATTGTTTTATTTTGTATTCATGTCAGATTCATTGCAATTGCTTCAGATGTTAAAAAGTAGATGGTATACTTGTACTTAAAACTCATTTTGAAAAAAAAATGCATTAAAAGGGTTTTTTTTCACGAGAAAAACAGACTCGGGAGCTTCTGATTGGACTGTCAGAAACTGATTGTTTCATATACTAGAGTTCCGTCCATAAATTTCATTTAGTATTTTGCGTTTTTTTCTGTGCCCCTACATGGTTTTCCTCCATTTATGCTCCCCATCCCTGTTAGTAAAAGGGCTTCGGTAGAGTCATTTCAGGGTCCTGAGAGGCCGCCAGTATCTTGGTCCGTCAAAACTAACAGTGTCTTGACTCTTGCTATGATAGGCAGTCCATTTTGTACTCTCATACAGCAGAAATAAGGCAAATTCCACCCTCATTAGACCGTTGAAAATTCATTTAAGAGGATCTGGAGAAAGCGTTCTCTGATATTCGGTATAATCAACGTCTCAGAAAGGTGACACAATGTCCAACCCTGGCATTGGAACTCCCGATATTGATGCAGGAAATAATAATCAAGTCCTCTATACGCCATTTGCCCGTAGCCAGCGAAATATTGATGGTCTACCACTGCAGACAGAGCCCCCGACTGAACCAGAACCTGGATAGCAGAGGGACCGGTCAACTTTTGAATGGCCACCCTTCCCACAGATAGAATGGACATGTCAACTATTTATCCCATTTTTGTATGTATTCAGAAAAAGCAGAACTTGTAGAAGGAAACAAAATCCCAAACCGATTTTTTTTTTTTTTTGCAAAGTTCCGGTTTCAGGACCGACTTCTCCGATTTCTTAAGCATTTTTAATAAAACAAATCTAAAGGAACAATGATCTATTAAAGTAAGAATAACTGCAATTTATAGACCCTTAAACTGGCTTTAAATTGTTCCGTAGGATAACTTCCGCCTACCACTAACTTAAATAGGTTTATTTTGCCTTATAGTTCAAAGATGTTTTAACATTGTTTGCATTGTTGGTTATTCCTACTTGACTGAGAACTCTTCTTGTTGAGAGAAAGTTGTTTCCCTAAATATTAAACCCCAACAGTTGCGTGCTAGTGGTCCATTCCTAATTGTTTCTTGCAGAATCAATGGTCGTTATTCTCGTCTCCATCATCTCAGATAAGAGGAATGATGAGCAACTAATATTGGAAAGTGAGTTTCTTGCATCATAAAGTATTTCGGAATAATATTTTCAATCTAAAGGTGAAAACTCAATCTACCGCATAGAAAGTTTCCATGAGAAGTGCTAAGTAAAACTTTTGAAACAGAAAAAAAAAAGCTAGAACGTCTCACCTGAACAAGTAAAACGAAACTTTCTTGTGATTGCCAGCAAATATTTATCCCGTGTCTAAATCTTTTCCTACTAAATTACCCAAACGTACAGATTTTTTGGGCTAAGGATCACTTTACTTCAGCGCAGTATCAAGCTGAGTTTGTCTTCTGTAAATACATCCTACACTAAGTTATTTAATAGCTGCTTCAAAGAAAATTGCCATGTTAAAATGTGCAGCCTGAGAGAAAGTAGTCGATAAAGGAAATATAAGTGATCTTGTGACGATGGAAATCCAATTCTAATCAAACATCTGTTGAGCATATCACTTAACTGCACCCAGTTGCAGGGAACCATCAGGTGATTGTCTTGAAAACGTGGCAGAGTTAGGGGAAAAAAAGACACACACTGAAAACACATGTCCTCCTTTGTGCTGAGCTCTTCTTGACATTCTTTGGCTTCTGAACGAGCTATTTTATTGTGAATATTATTATAGTAACATTAAATGTAGGTAGTGTTTATATTTTCCTCCAGAACCTGACCAGGTCCAAAAGGAGGGTGTTACATCACTTCTGGCCGTCAAAGGGTTGACTAGAACATGGGAAAAGTAGGGGGATGTGAGGGGAAAGGGGGGAGGAGGAGGAGGAGGTATTTTGTCTCTTCTGGCCTCTGCTTCATATTTTTCTTGATCTCTTAGTTCTAAAAGATTGCGACGGGATTGGGGTTAGATTTAGGATTAGCTGCACTCCATAGGCCTGAATAGAGCCAGGCTTAAATTTAATATCACTATCACTGGGTAAATGACAATTTAAAAAAATGTGATCTACGAATTTAATTTAATAGT
Source organism: Peronia peronii (assembly GCA_039654565.1). Classification (NCBI taxonomy): domain Eukaryota; kingdom Metazoa; phylum Mollusca; class Gastropoda; order Systellommatophora; family Onchidiidae; genus Peronia; species Peronia peronii. The sequence continues at coordinate 5,684 of JBCEWB010543419.1, read as the reverse complement.
GAAATCATGAACTGGGAAATCACTCACTTATCAATCTCAGTCAGTGAAGCTAAATGATCACTGAATTACACCAATGATGTAAATGAACCCTAATGAATAACAGTTCATTTTATGTTAGACACCACATGATGAAACTTGGCTGGGTGATATTCTCTAGCTCACCTAAACAGTTTGAATGCTTGTTGATGGCACGAAATTGAAGTCATTCTCGGGTACAGAAACAAAATCTGTACTGCGATTTCGGTCTTCATATCGATAGCCCAACAATGCTTCAAGGGTTAATAGTCTAACACTGGCAAGAGCTATGTGCTGAGGCCCTTTGTTTTTTATTTGTTTCAGCATCAAGCGGTTTTTTATTTTGTCTTGTTTTAGTATTTAAAAAATGTGTTATTTTACTTGTTTTCATTATGAGGAGGGGCTTATACAAGTGTATCACCATTGGTATGAGGTTCCGTCACAGCCAAGGAAGACATGTATTCAATTCCTTACATACTGACCTTCTGGAGTTTATTTGTTTAAGTAGGATGCACTTTAATGACATTTCATTATTATTTCTCTTCTGAACTGGGTCTGACAGTCTCATAGGCTGTGAGTCAAAGTTATGCTATTAATTGGGAACGTGAGAACGTATCGAAATTCTTCACTATAAATAAACTGAATGAACCAAATTTGATCAAAAAAAAAAAGAAAAGAAAAGCAAAGAAAATAACAAAAGAAACACACAAGCTCTAACAGGATAGTCTCTTATCTGACGTACTTTTTTTTGTTCATACCGGATGATCTGAGGTGGATCGGTAAAATGATAGACCTGACATATCATCGATATGGCATGAATACTTTAAGAGTAATCATATGATGTGAAATGAACTCTTAATGATTTGTTTCGCTGCTGGACCGCAAAGATTTTCTCATTTAATGTTAATGTTTTGGTGACCAGCAAATCAATGGAAGGAAATGTGCATGTATATGTTTGTGTGTGTGTATGTGTGTGTTAGTGTGCATGTCTCTGAATGCGAGTGTGCTTGTGTGTGTGCGCGTGTGTACGTGTGTGTGTATGTATGAGGGGGAGGGGGGCCGAGGCACGTGATGGCTTTCAAACAGTCTGACCTTCAGTTTGAATCATTTGTTTTTCTACAGTCCACTGGAGGGGAATAACGACCTGATATTCTCTCGGTGACTTTTTCTTCACAAAACTTTCCATTTCCGATGGTTCAAATGACAGTAATTATCTGTTGGCCATATTTTTCCTTAATTTCTGACGATCATTTTTGTTAATATTTTTTAGCTTAAAGCTTTTTCTGAACATTTCTCTCATTTCGGGTTTTTCAATTAATTAAATAGATATGTGACATTCAGTTAGTTTCTTCAATGTCATTATCTTTTTATATGTGCGTTCGTATAATAATTTTTATTATGATGAATCTTTTAATATATCTTTCCTTATTATTTACTGGCAGCAGTTCAGTATATACTTCACAAAAAGGCTGTCTTTGTTTAAATATCGCATATTTGGCATTTTTAATCAATTGTAGCATTTTTTTGAATACTCTTTAGTCTTCGTTTTCTAGTCGAAAATCCACTTTATGAGTGGTCTCCCACATATTGTCACAAACTGCGTATTTTCTAAATCTGAGTATTTCCTGAGAATTTTTCTGAATAATGTTTAAGATGTTTTGCTTTTGATAATTCTTCAATTTACCTGTCGATTCTGGACCCAGGCAGGCTATTGATTATCCATTCTGATTTAATAGTTTAACAAACTCGATAAATCCAATTTTGTTCATGAGTGTCAATCCAGATTGCACATTATGACTTCAGAGGTAACATAATGTTGTCCTCATCCACAAGGTAATCCTATAATGTATGTATTGAGACCCTGCGTGAACATATCAATGAAACAGATTCATTTCACTAGTCAGATGGATAAAGCCATATTATGCTGCCTGCAGACCTTGATGTTTACCCAATAAACAAGTTTGCTTGTTTGATTTCACAACCCTTTTATACGCCATTCTGTTTTTCGCTCTTAAATCAGAATCAAACAGTGACTTGTATCCTAGCTTGGATTTTGTGTTGTCCCGCGGGCAAAAGCTGCAGAAAGCTGTGGCTCACATTTGATAGTTTTTTCTTAAATTATAGTGGTCTTAATCTCTGCAATCATAGGGTATTAATCCAGCTTATGTTTCCAGTGATACAACCGTTCCTCGTGTTATTTAGTACGGAAGTGCAAGGTTTAGCTCTCTCCATTGGATTGAAAGAGAGAAAAGTTACTCACGCGTTAGGAGTTAGGCATTTGAAATAATACTGGAAAATTTGAGATGGAAATCCAGACAAAAGGAATATTTGTCTTTTTCAAAACTGAAAGGCCTATCCACATAATATATAATCTCCGATTTGATAATAGACATGTATCATAAAAATGGTAGTAATTTAAGGATTTCTAGGTGTATTGCACCGAAAAGAAAATATTTTCAAGCCTTTTATTGTATAGCACACCGAGTTAGGATTTGGTCTTTTATTACTTTGGTTTACTTTTAGATTGCTCGCAATGTTCGGCCCACAATCACTGTATTCACAAGCCATCATGCGAAGTCGAAGCATTAGCATGATTCATTACATTATGTGGTAACGATAGGTTTCTCGCAAAGGCCCGCTTCTTGACACGAACAAATGGGGTTCTTCCTACTCAAGAAAAAATGTAGATCAAGATAACATTGGAGCACTGCCGTGTTGTTTGATATTACAGCCTCAGTCTACCAATGTCAGCTAGGAAAAAGATATGGCGCTTCTTCTGTGACACTGTATCCTAATAGGACACATACCGCAATACTCATCTTCGAAGAAGTTCAATGATATCCTGTGCGTGATTTCTATTATCGCGATCATAATATGCAGTGTTCTTTCGCCAAAGGAAATCACACCCTGCAATTTTCAGAGATCCAGCTGTATTACGGGGATCACATGGGATTCGCACCCGCTTGTGGGAATGTGTATTATGTTTAGGAATGTGTGTAAATTAACGTGGATTGGAGACCGTGATTGTATAGAAGGATAGTAATGATATATGAAATGTGAACGGCATGAGGAGATTTTTGTACAATACATGTGTTCTGATGTCCCCATTATTTGCTAGGATAGAAAATGATTTATAAGAGAAAGTATAATATTTCACGTGCAAAATTTAACATTCACTTTATGCGATCACGATTCACTGTTACATCGGTTGAATTGTGGAAGGATATGGGATGGGCAAATGGGAACGCTGACGTCTGTGTGTTTGTATTTCAAGTCCATGCATCTTTAGCTTAATTTTATTTTCTCGCTCAATGAGATTAAGTATCGCCTCATCCAATGGAAATTTCATGTGACATGGTGATCCCTATCGAGTGATTTAATACCACCAGAGACCAAAAAAGAAATAGACATTATTTTCTGATCGTTTATATGTATTAATCAAAATTATTGCAGGTCTGTAAAGTGATTTGTATCCAGTAGTGTCCGCCTTTCACAATAATCGTTGAGATGAAAAGACTGAGTCTTAAACTGCTGAAATGCTGAAAATTATGGGGTCCTTTTCATCAGGTCTCCTCAAATTGAGGGAGGGGTGGAAAAAATATACGACTTTAAAGAGTTAAATCGGGATTATGTCTCTTTCACAGCTGGTAATTCCATACTAAACCATAAATTTTCTTATTTTCAAATCTCAAAGGTGGAGTTTTTCAAACAACAACAACAGCAGCAGCAGCAGCAGCAACAACAACAACTACAACAATAAAAAAAAAAAAGCAAGAACGACAACGATGTTGACAGATACTACAATTTTATAAATAGACAACTAATAAACAAACAGAATGTTTAATGGTCAAGTACATTTCTTAAAATACTTATTTGGTATAGCGGGGACAAAACAACAGTATTTATTCATTCTAGTTGTAGTGTGGAGGCAGTGTGTTTTTGTGTATGATGCCTAGGGGAAGAAGTCTTAGCCTGAAGATGAACTGCTATAATACTCGACTGGTAGATGCATAGATCTTAAAACAACGACAATCAAGCAAAGAAAAATTTAAAATGAAAAAAAGAGCTGTGATAATTTTCTTGTGAGCGATAGATCTATTCCAGGCAACGCCTTTTTTACCCGGCGACATTATCAGGTTGCGGAGTTTGTCGCGCGCATAAGCACTAGCTGAGTCGGTTAGACACCAGGGCCAGGGAAGACCGACATCGAGGAAGGTGTGAGTCGGCGCGAGGAGGTTACGAATTGCGCGTGCGATGGCTCGGTGTCCTGACAGGGGCTTGAAGAACTGAGGAGTTGAATTCCCTCACCAAGTGCGAGCGGCCTAGCAATGCTTGGTTAGCTCTCATTACAAATTATCGGGCGGGCCATCCGACTCTTACATGTGTCATAGCGGTCTACTGAAACAGACACTTGCTAGACTATATTTTGCTGTCGTTAAAATACCAGTTCAGCTATGTTATGAAATAGCTTGCTACACTTTTATAGATTAAAAGGCTGATAGATATAATATCTAGTGTAGTTGATAGACACACTTCAGTATTTCAGGATAAAACGTAGCTTACGATCCACGATGCACTCTACACAGAAAGAGGAACTCGGTATTTTTTTCTCTGTTTAAAACACCTCTTTGTCCCTTGCTCTATTTGTTTGTTGCTCTACACATGTGACTTCAACTGTTAAAACTATCCAAAACCTCGTGTACATTTCTATCCGCGTCTTTGTTTCGGGAAAATTGTTTATTGAACGGGCTCTGTGAACTTCCCGGCCCGGACTGTGAGAGTTCTGAAAAGAGACACAGGACATCATTTTTGTGTGTGGTTCATTTAACTTTTGTAAAGGGGGATACAAGCCCTGAGAGACGCCAGTTTATTAACAGGAAAGACTTGACCGAAATTTCAAGGCTGGGCGAAGTTGCTAATTCTGGCATCAGTGACAGTGATACAAGGATCATACCACTTTCTTCTGTAAGAATCTGCCACCAATTTAGTAAGTACATCCTATCTATTATATGGGCCTAGGTTTGTTTGTTTGTTTGTCTGTGTTTTGATCTAACTGCTCATCAACACGATTATGGATATACTGCTCCCAGCACGATTGAATATATTTATGAGTAAAGAGATCCAAGCCATCAGCAGGAGGTTAAAAGACGTAAGCAGAACGCAACGTAATTAGTTAAGAAGTTAGCTTAGCTGAGTTTTATTATGCCTTTTAGCCCCAATGCGAGGCTATCTCGGTCATTCTTATCATGGGACGAAGGCTGTCAGTGTGAGTTCTCCGATACATCTCCTCACATGCCCGTGGAGTGATAGTAAAATATGGCCAAAATGGGAACTCGGGCTCTTAGTCTTTATTGTGTTATAATTTTGTAGTTGTCCAGCTTTTCAAGACAACCACCTGCAAGAGATTGAAAGACATATGTCTCCCAGCCAGTCAAAATGAGACGTAAGTCGATTTTTCACTATATGGGTTTTTGGTATCAATTGAAAGCTTATTTCATACCCTTTCAGGTGGTGAAAAAGGTTTTTAGCTAACTTTATTCTAGCCAGAGATATTGCAGTTTAAAGAGACAAGGGGGCACCCCCGGCAATGACTGAATTCCGAGAAAATCGAGTTTAAATGAACAGTCGAACGCATAAATCTACATACCTACCTCACAAAACCCCGATTT
>JBCEWB010543308.1:0-18701 GCA_039654565.1 Peronia peronii | reverse complement strand
GATGGATGGATGGATGGATGGATGGATGGATGGATGGATGGATGGATGGATGGATGGATGGATGGATGGATGGAACTAAAGCGTGAAAGATGCTGGATTGAAGGGCATATCAATGACATAACCTTTTAAATTGATGGGCTCATTAAAAAAAAGAAACAACCCAGAATAGAACCCATTGCCTTAGTGTGGAGATTACATGTATTTAAATATAGATGAAACCCATACTGCCCTCGACTTAAAGTGTATGGCAAAGCGTGCGCACCTCGATGTTGGTATTTTGGATGATTACAGTGAAATCATGTTTGGTATTTTGAACGCGTCATTCTGTGGAATGTAGAAAAATCGGATCAAACACGCTCGCGAGTTTACTATTCAATTATTATCGCAGTCTAGAACAATGTCAAAGATAATAAGCTTTTTTAGGATTTATGCACATAGAAACACAGATCCATATGCAATGCGACTTAAAATGTATGGTAAGCGTGCGCACCTCTATGGCGATATTTTGGTTGATTAAACTGAATGTCACTCAAAGGAAACGGGTTTCAAATGCGTCATACTTTCGAACGTACCATTTGGATCAAGCACCCTCGCGAGTTTATTATTCAATTATTATCGCATTTTTAGAAAAACGTCAAAGATAATAAACTTAGTTCGGGTTTATGTACATAGAAACACAGATCCATATGCAACAATGCTGTGTGCCATATGGATCCATTCAGCAGTTTTCGAGTCCATAAGCCTATTGTACTACAGATTTATAGTATAGACTAGAAGAGAACCCACGGCCTCCGTCGGAGATTTTTAAAATATATAGCCCTGCGACTTAAAGTGTATGGCAAGCATGCGCACCTCGATGTTGATATTTTGGTTGGTTAAACTGAATGTTACTAAAAAAAAAAAACGTTTTTGAACGCGTCATACTATCGAACGTACGATTCGGATCAAGCACCCTCGCGACTTTATTATTCAATTATTACGGCATTTGTAGAATAACGTCAAAGATAATAAGCTTTTTTTTTTTCGGGTTTATGCATAGAAACACAGATCCATATGCAACAATGTCGTGTGCCAAATTTCAGATGGACTCATTCAGTAGTTTTCGAGTCCATAAGACTATTGTGGGTTTCTTTCAATTTTATAATATAGATTAGAAGAGAACCTAGGACAACCCGACACTGCCCTGAGACCTAAAGTGGATAGCAAGTGTGCGCACCTCGATGTTGGTATTTTGAATGGTTAAACTAAATGCTACTTATAGAAAACATGTTTCGTGTTTTGAACGCGTCATTCTATCGATCGCACAATTCGGATCAAACACTCTCGCGGGTTTAGTATTCAATTATTATCGCTGTTTTCGAATAGCGTCAAACACAGTAAGCTTTTTTTCGGCTCTATGTAAGTAGAAACACAGATCTTTGTGGAACATTGTTATGTGCCAAATTGCATATGGATACATTCAGCATTTTTCGAGTCCATAAGCCTTTTATGGGTCTTGTTGCAGATTTATAGTATAGATGTGTCAAATTTTCTGTCGGCCAGATTCCTTCTCCATCAGCAAGCGGTTTTGACATAAATGTGACAAAGGGAAAGGAAGACAGAGAAAAAAGAATGTTCACTCTGTTTACTCTATACACAGCTAAGCAAAGACAGAAAAGCAAACATTCTTACAGAGCTTAGATGATTTTTCTCCCTTTGCACTGTTTGTTTCGTCGTTTGTCCCTGGAAAAGGGACGAAACTTCCTTGATTGAACAAAAAACAAATCTTTTACTATACCTCTCCTCTCTTTTATCCCGAAAATTCTGAAATCCATAAGATACCCTAGTTGTTTACATTTAGTGACAACCATATCAACCATAACATGTGAGTGGATGGTATTAAAACTAAGCTATAAAGAATACCCTAGCACAAGTTGTTGTCCTCTCAAGATGTGTCAAAAGGATATCTATTGCTACAGGCATGGCATCTTCAACATTCCGGGCTTCTTTATAAGCAAACTGATAAGGATCTGTTGTTGTTGTGTTGGGGTTTAACGCCACATCAGCACGATTACGGCTATATTGTGTCAAACACGGTAAGATACGTTTACACGTCAAGAAGAACAGAGGAAAGAAAGCGGGACAGAAGACAGGAGTAAAGAAAGAGAGAGAGAAGAGATGTCTCCCATGGAATGTCGAGGATAGCACTCCGTGGGAGACACCCCACCAATGGCGGGCTTACACCACCTGCAGGTGGGAGCAGGAAACCTACTTATAAATCCCGGATCTAACTCAAATTTAATGTGGGATAATATAACATAATTTTTCAGTCCTTTTTTTTCAAAACACTTGAAAGTAGTTCACAGTCAAATAGTTACCTTTTTTTTTGTTTCTGGAACAAGTATTATTTCTGCTGATTTCCATATATCTGGTAAGACATATTCTCTCTCCCCCACCCCCACCCCCCTCCCTTACTTCTTCCTATCTCTATCACCCCTCAATTCATATAGGAACTAACTAGCAAATTTGTAATGGCATTTCCAACACTGTGACAATAAACAACATTGGCCCAATGGAAGAGATAATCTTAGTGTTCCTTTTGCCCTCATGGACATTTAATTGATAATTTTATGCGTCAAGCGGCCGATCTGGTTAAAAACAAAAAGCTCGCCTATCATACTTTACAAAGGAATTTTTTCCAAGGCAACACAGTAGCCTACTCATACTATATCACCCTAAATCACTGACCTTCCTAAAGCATGAAATTTATTATCATTATAGAAATCTGACACTCCAGCTTTTATTTGCGGTTCTAGAGTGCTCTGGTGCTCAATTCAGCTAACAAACTAGGTTGGCGATCGGCCATGCACACACAATCAAGACAGAACTTCACACAGTAACACATTCCACATCACGAGCTATAGAAAGAAAAAGGGTTTAATTTATGATTCGGCGAGTGACCAGCGGGGTCAGGTTAGGACACATTCTTCACACGGGCTTCTTCGTGTGTCGTGAATAAGATGTGGTTAGTTCGATAAAGATAATTTGTAGGCCTGCAACATAAACCATACAATCAGACTGCAATTTCTCTTCCACTGTAAACAAATTTTAAAAATGGATCCGGTAATCATGAACAAAATAAGACCACTTTTCCTGTATGTAAGCTGTAGGAGAGCCCAACTGCATTATATGACGATAGATGAAGAAGAGCTGACCTAAAGGAAGGCATGAGTCTCTGGCTGCCTTTTCCCAGCATCTGTACGATCACAGCAGCAATCATGCACAGCAGTCCCAGGCCTCCGAGCTGACCTGATTGGACAAATTTTAATGATGACCACAGATCGAAACTCTGTTGTTGGAAAAACCACATCCCCGCTGATGTGGCAGAAACAGTGCCTGCAGACCAATTGATGACACTTATTTATTTTATTTATTTATTTATTTAAATATTTATCTATTTATTTCACTGTTGTTGTTGTTCTAGGTGTCAGAAATGGAACAATGTTGAAAAAAAAAATGTAGATTTTTGTTGTTTGCTGTTCATTGTGTTGTTCTGATTTAACCTCCTCTGCATATTGCGGTGTTTGTGTTCTCACTGACATCATCTCAGTTATAAAACAAATGCATAAATATCCACTCTTTGTTGTTTCATGAAAGTACTAGACTATGTGCCCGGCATCAGAAATCACAGACATGTTAGAGACACGAGCAAATTTTCTGACACATAGGCTTGGTATCTAAGACAATCTTACTTCCCGATGATCCCATATTGATAAAAAATGTGCTTTTATGTACCTAGAAGTGCAGCCACAATTTCCATGAAGTAGATTTTGCGATCATAACCCGAAGCTTCGAAATAGTTCATCATGGCAGCGCGTCGACAGCGGAACTCGAACTCCATCATCAGATCCTCGTACTCTTTGCGAGTCTGAGACAAACAGATACATGGGAAGACAAGAGAGATCGAAGATGGTTGAGTGATGGATAGTTGCTTGATGAATAAATTAATGGATTCATGACAGCTACATATAGGCTGCAGGATGAATGACTGATTTGGTGGATTTATTGAACGGGTGAATGGATGGGTGGACGGATGGATGGATGGATGGATGGATGGACGAATGAATGAATGAATGGATGGATGGATGGATGGATGGATGGATGGATGGATGGATGGATGGATAAATACATGTATATAGAAAAACAGATGGGTGGATGCATGGATGGATGAATAGATGGGTGGGTCGCTGGATGGATGAATGGATAGATGGATAGATAGGTCGATGGATGGATGGATGGACGAATGGATGGCTGGCTGGCTGGATTTATATATGCATAAAGGGTGAATTGATGGACGGACGGATGGATGGATGGATGGATGGATGGATGGATGGATGGAGGATGGATGGATGGGTGGATGGATGGATGGGATAGATGAATGGGTGGATAGACTGATGGATGGATAGATGGACAGGGTGGAAGGATGAATGGATAGAGATGTGATGAGTGTGATAGTGGATATATGTGAATAATGTGCATGTGTGTATGTAATACGCAGTGTGTATATATATGTGTGTGTGTGTGCTGTTTTGACGATAACAAAAATGCTTAATGGGATTTGAAATAGAGGAGTGATTTTAATGTCAAGATGAGTGAATTATAATACATGTAATATAAGTAAACTACCCACAGTATGCATACCTGTACTTTGTATTTCTCATACTCTTTATCCGAAGTTCTCCCTGAGTCGTCGGTAGAAACTGTAATAGCTCGTCGTTTCAACTGATTTTCCATCTTCATGCGTGCTCAAATTCCTGAAATATATGCAGAGTATACTGACCCGGTCCTGTTTAGTCCCTAATTAGCTGCTGCTGCTGCTCTTGGTGGGTGTTTGGAAAACTTGGATTTTTCCTCCTTTGTGTCTGTATTCAGTCTGCAAGTCGCAGTGGTTGGTTTCCTCAAGATAGCATTAGATCTATTCTTTCATTTAAATTCCAGGTATATTGTGACAAACCAGAGTGAAATACACAGGCTTTCCGAGCATTTTCGAATCCTGCATAGAAGATGAAAACAAATCTGCGAACCCTCATAACTATGCCCCATAACTTCTAAATAATAATAATAATAATAATAATAATAATAATAATAATAATAATAATATAATAATAATAATAATAATAATAATAATAATAATAATAATAACAACAATAATAATAATAATAAAATAATGAATGATTGTTTTTCACCAGCTTGATTATGTTCTTTTGCTAAGCCATGACTTATTGAACGAACTCCGTCAAAAAAGAAACTATTCTCGAGCTGTTGTTTTTTTTTTAAAACGCATGCCATGAAAAATTCTGAAAAAAATCATAGCAAAAAGAGGATTGTCTATTCTCACGACAGTAACATTTTCGTCAAAATTATGTACTATAATTCACATTTCAAACGGAGAGCAGAAAAGTGATTTTTCAAAAAACTACGTTTGTTTCGTTATTTAAATCTGACTCACATTAACTCCTGAGGCTGCCAAAAGAAAGAAACTGGGCCGAAAAACAAAACAAAACAAAACATTGGTTGATGCCGAAGGCGTATCTAATTTAATCTACTAGTACTACAATCATATCTCTGAGCCAGGTAGGCATGCAATATTAGATACATTGAATCACTGATATCTCTCTATAGTTTAGATCCACAACACAGTGCTATTTTCAGTGTTCATCCGTCAAAAAACGTACCGACAGTTCTGAACTGACTGAAGTTTTCCACATGTATTTGTCTCTTCGACATAATGTCTGGATGGAGATGAGTCCATCATTTTGCATTGACAATGCATCTCTTTTTTTCATATGACCATTACTGAGCTTTGGTTACAAAATCTTCACTTTAAATTGGTGCTAAAACAAGGCATGCTGCCCAAATTCTGCCGTTATCTAAAACCCTGATCTTCAACTTTGCATGGAAAAAAGCATACCATAGCCTACTTCAAAGCTGAGGTCATGATTACATAATAACACAAATTTCAAATGGCCCTGTTGTGATCTATAGGTAGCATTAACTATGGGAGTTCTGTTAAGGATACATGAATCGACCATATATCTTTCAAAACACTATTGCGATAGGCTCCAAAAACTACAACAACAATTCTAGTTCCCGCTGGTTCCTGAAAAGGAACTAAACTTTCCTGGTTAAGATGGGGAGGGGGATGGGCGGGGGCAAGTTTAAATTTATGCATTATGTTTTGTCTCATAAAACTAGGGCTTCATTTTCTTTTTTTTTTCTTACCTCTAGCAATTTCAGTCTGAAGTCCTGTCTGACTGTCTTACATCCAGACGAATTTTCAGTTGACTGCAATGCTGAAAGTACTTAGGGCTAGGCGTAAACACTTTTTTTTTTTTTTTTAGGAAACATACCCCTAGACTTAGGGGCCTTTTGATTAAAAGTATCTCAGCTCACTGAAACAGGAACTGATCTTTCTTGCTGTTCCATCAACCTTGCACCTTTTCACACCACGGTGTTACATCGGTATTTTCCATTTATGCAGACCAACGTGATAACTATCCGCAGGCAGACCATTAGATTCTGCGCACACAGATTAAATGTCTTGGTCTCAGCTCTGTAAATGTGCGTTGTTACAAGATGTTAAACCAAACTTGACCCAACGCATAAGCCTCTGATGTTACTCAATGGATGTTTCATTATTCATCCCGTCTGTGGACTTGCAGAGGACACACACCGACATTTGAGATTTCACAACATAGGAGACATAGGACTGTGAGAATCTATGGACAACAGAGAATAATTTTACAACACATGTAACTTACAGCTTCACACAGGCCTGTATCGCAAGCTTGGCCTAAAGCACACAGCAGCAAGACCTGAACCCACTGGCCCATAGTGACAATAGAAGCCTGTAGAATGATCTTCATTCCCTAACGTGTCACACCTGACCGCCTACAGTTAAGGTGCAAAATTTCAAAGGTAACCTCATACTCTTTTTGGCCTTTGTCGAGAGAACACATATGTCTGAAGAGAGCTAATGAGGTCACATGATTTAATGGACCACATGCTGTTTTGTATTGGCTACAGCAGTGGCCAAGCCATTACGTTAACTCCCCCCCCCCCCCCTCCCCTTTCCGGACAACGGTGTAATCATTGCTTCTTTTATTATTGGAGCTTTTGTGTTGCGACAGAGATCATGGCAAATGCTATACATGCATTTATGTCTATCATCTCTATGCACTCTCAACAACAACACCGAGTCATCTGTAAAATAATGAAACCCTGACGGATAACGAGATCTGAAGACCTCGATGTCCAGTTAGAGAGAGGCCTTTTTTATGTGGAGATTGTTTCACTTATTATTACTATTACTAGTATTACTTTTTTTTTGTGGTACGAAATGCTACAACTAATATTTCTCTCTCTCTTTTTTTTTTTCTTGTGCCTTTCAATCTAAGTAAGTAGGATCATCTCGGCTCTAAGTGGCTGCCTGTTTTGGCTGAGAATTTTTGTGGGTAGAAATTTGGAAATTTTGCCCACTGCGGCACTCCGCTTTCTCGTCACAGATTTTGAATTGCCAAGGGTTCTTTAACGTGCGTAACGTACACACGGGACCTCCGAAATATATTCGCCCTTTTCTGAGAAGGCTAGACGTCGGGCTTCCCTACCCACAGGAAGCCAGGGGACCGTAGAGTCACAGAAAAATGCGGGTTTTCGCTCTTTGTGTCCTTCCATCCCCCGACGGAGGGCCCCGTCGATCCCGGCCACAACCTCACCGACGTGTTTTCACCTGAAGCAGACGCCAAACCACAGAGTCACGGTGACCCCTCTAATATTTCTCTCCCTGTCTCTTTTTCTATCCTAATGTCGGTTTTTATAAATTGTTTTTGATCCAATGAACCATATTTTCATTACTTCTATCAAGGCATACATTTCTCAAGTCATTTGATGTCATTACAACCAGGAAATTCCAAATTCTTCTTATTCCACCAGGTCTCGTAGTTTCTTGAACGGTATCCAAGCTTTTAAGCTGCAGAAGAACCATTTCAGTCGCCAACCAAATTTGTTCCCTTTGCCAGATCCAAGGAGTATAACAGAAACAGTGGAAACAATGAAAAAAATCGATTTTTCTCTCCTCGTTTCAAACATGGGTAACAGAAAATTCTGAAAAATTCACCATATGATGAAAATGCTTTTGTCTTGCAGTGATAATTTCTTCATAATTTTTCTCTCTTTTTTTTTTTTCGCCTCAAATGTTTTAAAATTGTAGCTAAATGGATGTTTTTCGTTTTCATCACAACAAATGGATGGATTAGCTGGCTAAAAAAAATGGCTCATTTCATATGAATACCAGAGTGAGTCACTGGCTCCAGAAGGCAGCTGCAATAATTTAGATATTTTGCAGCGGATGTACAGACATTTATCAAGGGTCCCCAATACTAAATAAAATTTAGATCAATGATAATTATCCTGAATTACTTACTCTAACAGACTTCAACACCAACATTTTAAAGAAAATAATAACCTATGATCTGCTGAACAAGAAAAGCGTCTTCACCTGGTTTGAAGAATGACACTTTTAATAATGAATATGAAGATTAAGTCACCAAAAGCCTTTAACACGTGCTTGATTGTCAAAGGATAATTGCAGCAGAGACCTGCAAGAGAGTTGTCCCACTAATCACAAAAACACTGTGTGTGCTATGAGCATGGTGAAAGTATTGAAAAATAATTAATTTATTTCAATCTAAACAAGTTTCTGTCATAGCTGGGATGTTTATCATGCACATTTTTTTCGGTAACAGGATTGCTATCATGCATTTTTGTTGTTGTTCATTTCTATGATGATTTTCTACGATACCACAATTTAGACATAGCACAAAAGAAATATAAAATAAAACAATTGTAGAAAAACGAAAATATTGCCATGTAATTTATTTTAGTGTACGTGAGCTCATTATTTTCATTGTCAGTTATAGAGGTCATTATCATTATCACCAGCATCATCATCATAGAAAAGCATAAATATTAATTTATTAAATTAAAAATTTATTACCTCCATAAAACAACAGAATAGTAAAGAATCATTAAATAACTGAAACTGAATGGAATAATAGACACAAAAATATGGCCACATTCACTCTGGATACATCAAAGATATGTCTCAAATGCAATATATCAGTTTTCATATCATATAATACACATATGAACATGTTAATATATTACATCATCAATAGTACATCTATCTATTTATCCATCATCAATCAATCCATTCATCCATCCTCCCCATCCATCATCCATCTGTCTGTCTGTCTGTCCATCCATCCATCCACCCACCCAACCATTCATCATCCATCTGTCTGTCTATCCATCCATTCATCCATCCATCCATTCATCCATCCATCTGTCCATCTATCCATCCATCCATCCATCTGTCCATCTATCCATCCATTCATCCATCCATCCATCCATCCATCCATCTGTCCATCTATCCATCCAAGCATCTATCCATCCATCTATCCATCCATCCATCCATACTGTATAAGAAAATCCTAATGTCCTCAATTTTAGAAAAAAGTGCAAACACAAGAGCTGACATCATTCATGTATAAGTTTTGTGTAACTACTGTGTCGCAAATTGGGGCAGCAAAGGTAAACACATACTTCATGCTTTTTGTGTGTTTCTATCATTTATCATCAGGCCTGTCTCCCTTTCTCTTTCCCTCAGTCATTTTCCCTATATCCTTCTTAAAAAAAGTTTGTTTTTTTTTGCCTTCTAAATTCTCTGATTTTTCCTCTTTCTATCCATAAAATTTTATTTTATTCATAACCGTTTCAAGCTTAACACTTATATTAACATTTGCATAGATTTAAAAAATTTATATGTCTTGCGCCCAGGGCAAGTGAGTCGGAAGTCGTGCCGGGTGATTTCGAGTTACTTTTGTTTTTTACCGTTTTTTTTACTATTTTCTGATTATGATATCAAAATTTTTCTTTCTTCAGGTTAAAAAAGGTTAAATTGTTATTTTGTGAAATTGAAAAAAAATTTAGTATCTTAGTCGGAAAGCAGTTAAAAACGACCGAAAACGGCCATGGATCTTTATCACCCGACACAACTTCCGACTCATGTGCTCTAGTCGCAAGACATATGTACTTCTTTTTTTTTTCAGTCAGTAACCAAAGATAAAGGCCGTGTGCATTTTCTAAATATCTTCATATAGATGATTTATACTTGTATTTTCATGAAGTCTATTTCAGAACCAGCCTACAACAAAGCAAATATTTAGGCACTATCGGCATCAATCTTATGCACTTTAATATTTCCTCCTCCTAAGTATTATTTTCATTATTACTATACCAGCTCATAACTGCTACAATATCATAGAAAGCATGTTTTGCCACACTGTTCACTCTTCATCTGCTAAAATACCATGAGACTCGGGTGTCAAACCCAAAGCCCGGAGGCCACATCCAGCCTGACGTAGAAAATCATATCTAGCTTGAGTGAGAATTTTAGGAATTTTTTTTTAATGACCTGGCAATATGAAGTGCAAACCACAAATATTTGACATGAAATCCATGCTTGGGACAATGACAGCAGAAGACATTTTTGACAACGTATATCAAAGTGTAACTGACATGAACCTGCCTTGGGACAAACTTGTAGGACTTACAACTGATGGAATACCATCGATGTGGGGCGAAAAAAGTGGACGAACTGGAAGAATGTGGTTAAAATTCAGGAGAACTGTACTGGTGAGCTGATAGCATATAATTACATTATACACCAAAGATCAGTGAGTAGTAAAGTCCTCACACAGAAAATATACTGAGCATGGTAATACAAACCGTCAACTTCATCAAAGATTTAAATCATGGTCAATTTCAGTCTTTTTTGCAGGAAAAAGATTCAGAGTTCAGCAAACAAGCCTTATCATACGAAGATACAATGGCTAAGTCAAGGAAAAGTTCTTAGTACAGTTTTCCAGCTGATCAAGAAAATCTGAGAGTGTCAGTTCATGACAGTCAAGGAAAAGATTCCATAGTTTCATGGGATAAAAAGCAGGAATGTGGGTTGGAGTTTCTGTCTGACACAACCTCACACCTTAACATCTCGAACTTGGGGTTCCAGGGATGGAACCACTTGACCATTGATATGCATGATGCAGCTAAAGCATTCCAAGTGAAGCTGCATTTATGGGAGACACAAACGCCCCAATGCAACTTTTCTCACTTTCGTTGTAGCAAAGAAACGTTGAACCAAGTTAGAGCCATCATGTTCTCAAATGCATATTTTACTGAAAAACTGACCTCACTTTGCATTGTGTTTGCACGGTGTTTTGGTGACTTTGAAGCACAGAAAAGTAATTTCGAGATGTTTTCCTACCAGTTTGCCATCAATGTGGAAACTGTACATTTGCAGATAAAGCGCATAGTGCTGCAGTGTAATGGGGCACTAAAAGCAAAGTATGACACTTTGTGACCTGTACAGTTGATTCAGTTATTTCTGAAGTGATGCCCCACCTTATCTACATATGGTTTAAATCTTGAGCATGTTTGGTAGCCAATTTCTCTGTGTGAGCAGCTGTTCTCTGTGATGAAGAGTAACAAAACATCACACAGGAGTTGTCTTATTGATGGACATCTGCAGTCCATCTTGAGTATCTCCATAACATAGAACCCTACTCTAGATGTAAGTGAATTTGCTGCCAAGAAAATATGTAAAAAACTGTGCTCTGACATAAGAGCAAAAAAATTGATGTGCCTTAATTTTTTATTACTTTAATTTTTTGTTTACTTTAATTCATATTCTTGTTTTTAAAAAGGTTTAGCTTTCCACTGCTCAATGAATGTATAGCCAGTTTGGCCAGAAACCTTAAGTGTGATTCAAGTTTTGGCCACCTATGTGATTGAATTTGACACCCTGCTGTAGTAAGACAAGATAAATTTTATTTGCCCTTAAAAGAACATTCATCCACAACTGATGTGATACAATATATTCGTAAGATATATTCACACTTACAAGCAGACAAAAATATGAATCGCCCCAGAACAAGGCGGACTCAAGGAACATTGTCCCACCTCGATAAGCTGATATATTTGTGTACACAATCTGAGAATATTCACATCATAAAAATCTTGCTCTATGGTGAAACATACTTTTCTATTCATCCAAGTTCTGTCATCGCACCATGTTCAGCACTTGAAACCATGACATTGGGGTGGCATGGCTGTACATTTTATTGTTTTCATTGTTACACATCATCAGGTAATTCATTTTTCTTCACCCTATGTGTAATTCTCTGCATTTTATCTGTTTCACATTTGCACATGTATGTACTGCTGTTTATATTATCTTCACTTACAACTAACCACATTTATATCCGAGTTATCTGCTTCTACTGCCGATGAAAGGCGTAAGGCAGATGAATGAATTGTGTCTATGTGGAATAGAAAATCCTAGTGCATACACGTTTTTATATGTATGCATGTGAAAAATTAATTCTTTCCCATGCACAGAAATCTTCGACTATCATTATCAATTACAACTTTATTGCAAAAAAGTGATTAAAGGACCTAAATTTTATGCTTAATTATTTTTCACAAAATAAACCCACCAACCACCACTGATTTGTACCCATGCATGAGCTATTAACATAACATATGTAAGAGTCTAGTTCTTTGTCTGTCTACAAACTGGGTGTCAAATTGCAAGATTGTTCCTAGCTTTTTGAGTAATTCATGTACTGTAGGAACTTTGATAGAAAGAGCTGAAGAAATCATTTCACCAACAAAAGTCTGCACTTTTCCTGTCTCTTTATGTCATAATAGATTTCCAGTGTTGCATTCAGTGATCACAACTTTGGATCGACCTGTTTATCAAGATCATCTAAATCCATTGTCTCTAGATCAATGAACTGCAGAAACATAATTCGGCGCTCTTTCATAGATTTGTAAACTTTCTCAGGATCATTAAAGCGGTTGTATGTCTTCTGGGGTATAGTGGTCATGGTGCATAGCTTTTCTCTCTTGTTGATAATGTCACTGTACCATGCAGCATATCTGAGAAGTAGAATGGTTATAAAAAAGTTATTACGATATGATGTCTAAAAAAAAATATATACAATCTTTCTTCCATCTTCTCTCATCTTAGGCCCTTCTCTCTTGGCAAAAACCCCTATATCTCAACTCTTCCTCCCTCCCCTCTCTCTCACACATCCGCACATTTCTACTTACTTTTTCTTTCCTCTCTATTATTATTTCACTTCCTCTCTCTTATCTGATTCCCATAAGTTTTTTACATTTCACTCTCTTTCTATTAATCTCACTTCCATGTGCTAATAACTATTTTCACTTACATTTTACCAGTAGTTCTGTTCATGATATTTATAAAATGACAAAAAACAACAAAAAAAACCCCAATGTCTGGCTCATTGAGGAAGACTGTATAATGTGTCAGCCTGCATGGAGACAACCATTTCATGAGGCAGGCATTCTCAGCAAAGCAAGATGGCAGCAGACAAATACAGTCACAATGTTTATCTTCTTTAACACTGATGTCATGTGGCATGTGATCAACACAGGCTTTGCCACTCGTCACAAACCAACTGTTAGCATCTCTTCTGACAGCTCAAGCAATCACAGCAGAAAGGTGACAGCTAGAATCAAACACTTGACAGTGACATCACTGCAGAAAGTATGAATCAAACCTCTGTTTGGAATAGGCTACATAGAAAAGTCTGGAAACTTCTCTTTCACGACAAACTACGATATATATTTATATATTTTTTTTGTCTTAGCTTTTTACGTTTTAAATTTAGTTGTCAACTCATGACGCTAGAAGAAGAGAACTGAGATACAGACAGAACAATACAGCAGTATAGTTCTGAAGAATTTTGTTGAGAAATTGAAATCAAATATAATGCAAGTCAGAATGTAGGATTTTTCCTTATTGCACAGTAGAGTTTCTAATCACTTACTGGGGAACATCAAAGTTGGGATTGTCCAACTGGATTCTGTAGGATCTGGTCTCTTGTGAGAGTCTTTGCCAGGCAGCTGCGGCAGCAATATGAGCCTCTTGCCTTTTGCTGTTGGAGGAAGAGATTCCACAATAAACAAATCAGATATGATAACACATGATTACATTATTTTTATATTACAAATAAAATTAGATGCTGTCCTTATTTTACAATAAACTGTTGGATGGTTGCTTCCAATACTAGATTTATTGCTTTCATAAGCTGACTACTTGATTGAATGGGTGAATGGGCAGTTGGTTGTTCGATTGAGTGGCTGGTTGGTGGTGCTTATTTGATTGTTAACTGGTTAACTGTTTGATTGGTTAATTTAATGGTTTGATTATTGAGTTGTTCCCTTGTGTTAGGTTACTGTTTGAATCGTTGATTGAGTGATTGATTTGTTTACTGACTGAATTTTTAGCTTAAATGAATGATTAATATTAAATTGTTTGCTCGGTTGACAAATAGATTGATATATTAAAATGCATTTATGAGTATTACACAACTAGACAAATGTGTGAATATATGAGTGGATATATGAACTGATATGTCACGAAAAAGGGACAGATAAAAAAGAGCACTGGAAAAAAGCATTTAGCAAACACTTCGTCAACTATCATTTCAAACTAACACTACTTTCGCTTCACACTAGAAAAATAAAGCTAAAATAGTCATTTTCATTGCTGTGTAGTTAAACCAGTTGTAACGCTGACCCGAAGGAAGGGATGATCTTGGCGCTTCCTTTGCCAAGCAGCTCTATAATCAGAGCAGCACCTAAGCCCAAAAATCCCACAAGTCCTAGCTGACCAAGTTTGCTGAATGACAATTCAGAAGTTTGTTGTTGGAAAAACCACATGCCCACAGATGTAGCAGAAATGGTGCCTATGGATTAAAAGATGAAAAATACAAATTCTTTTCTTGTTCATTTGTTGTAAGGCATGAAACAATGCATGCAAATGAAATTTTATACCTACATTGTTTTTCTTTTGGCTTAACTTCTTCTGCTGCTGTTGTAGTTACTTAGGCTTATTTTATTTACTTATTTTAATAAACAACTGTCCTTTCAATTCCTCTGATGACTGTCCTATCTCATCTTATCCCACTTTTTCTCATCTCATCACTGTTGATGGATGATAATATTGTAATTATTTTGTAACCATTGGACGCATTGCTATCCATAGGGTAGCTATTAATGAATTGGTAGTACACTGAACCTTTTTTGATGTGTAATATTTATACTGCAAGCTATCTCAGAAATAAAAAATATTTAACAGAGAATATTTTCTGGATATGGATTTTATGATTTCAGCCAACTTCATTTCCTGATGATTGAAGCATGGAAAATCCATGAATAAATCCTACATTTAAATGCATGTTTCCTATGTATTCATCACAGAGCCTCAGTACTGGTCAAAGATGACCACAATTATTTCTTCTTACATTTTTGGATTTTAGACAAATTATAATGAAATCATATTGAAAACATTCAAACATACATTTTAAGCAATACTGAAAACATGAAAAAGCATAAAAACCATAATGTTGCCAGTCATAAAACACATTATACATGTATGTCATACAAAATACAATACTGAAATGATTACTAAAAACATTCACAATAAAAAGTTTCTGAAAAATACGGTATAGGTTAGGAAGAAATATTCCAAATACACAAGGAACAACTGAATCAAAGACAGTATGACATCTAGAGAATACATTTTATATATTATATAAATGAAAAATATACAGTAAAAGGTAAAGATAGAAGAAAATTTAAAGTGCTGATCTGGATCAGAATGGGAAAGGATGACAAAAAATAAAGGAAGGGCAAAACAATAAGAAAAAAAAAAGAAGAGGAAAAACTGAATAACGAAAAGCGTCAAAAGCTTGTCAAGAGAGAAGAAGAGAAAAGAAGTATTAAATGAAAATGAGGAGGAAGGAGAGAGACAGAGAAAAAAAGATGAGGAAGATAACAGAAAGAGGAAGAAGACTACATGAGGAAGAAGAAAAAGACAAGATCAACTGAAAGAAGAAGAAGGACCAAACTAGAGCAAGAAGATGAAACAAAGAAGAGAAAAAGGAGAAGAAGAAAAAGAAGAAAAAGATTGCAAGATATATAATAGAAGACAGCAAAGAGCAATTGGAAGAAGAACAGAAACTTGTGAAAAACAGGAGAGGAAGAAGAAGAAGAAAGAAAAGGAAAAGAAGAAAGAAAAGGAAAAGAAGAAAGAAAAGAAGAAAGAAAAGAAGAAGATTGCCAGAAAAAAATTCAAAGGAAAAAAAGGGTACTTCAGTTTAAAAAAAAGAAGAAGAAAAGATGGAGAACAGAGGTGGTACAAGCTGAAAAGTACTCACCAATAAAAGCAGCTATAACTTCCATAGCAAAAACTTTGCTGTCATAGGCGGAGGCTTCGTGGTAGTTCATCATGGCTGCGCGTCGACAGCGGAACTCAAACTCCATCATCAGGTCCTCATATTCTTTGCGAGTCTGAGACAAATGTATGATGAAGAGGATAATGAGGATGATTCAGGGCTGTGCTAAATAGCTGTCTAGAGGGATGCATATTATTACATAGTCTTGCTGTTTGGTGGCTGGCTGACTAGCTGCTTGACTGCAAGTGAGCATGGATGGATGGATGGATTGATGGATGGATGGATGAATGGATGGATGGATTGGGTGAGGAATAATCATATGTAACATAACATGACACAATCTGACACTGTATAACATTACAAATATAGCAATAGTATATTATACAATAGTATAATGTAATGCAACATAACGTGGCATGATATAGCACGTATGTCATAGCGTAATTGTAATAATTATAGAAACACTAATGCATGTAGTAATGCCGCAATCACCGAGTATTTGTTCTGATACTTGCAAATCTCAGGAACAATTTGCATTGGTAGTTTGAAAATAAAAGAAATAATGCCAGCTAAATCAACAGATCTAGATCTACATGTAGTGGAAATTGGCTTGATCAGTCAAATTACAACTGATATTTATAACCCGCGTCTTACATACCTGCAGTTTGTATTTCTCATAATCCTTATCCGAGACTTTCCCTGTGTCATCGGTCGAGACCTCAATGGTTTGTCGTTTCAAATGATTCTCCATTGTAATGTGTACGCTTGTGAGAAGTAGCTTTGATGAGCAATGACGAGCAACACACAGGCTGCACTGGCATGACCTTGTTCCCGTTTTATACTGTTTCCTGTGGCGGCAGTGGTGTGGGCTGAAAATAAAGTTGGATTCTTCCTCCCTGTGTTGCGTCATCCGTCGAACATCCTGCAGTAAACCAGGGCGAACTGACAGTCTGAATAATTTATAGTAATATTCGAATGTCTGGCTCATAACACTAGTGAAATGCACATCTTCATGATAGTCATCACTAACCTAGTAGATCTACAGAATAGACTATGTCTATGATCTACAGCAGCTGCGTACATTGCAGGAACGCCGCAAAACGCTATTTAATTTGATTTGTTAATTAGTTTTATCCCTATGTCCTTCAAGTGTTTGATTTCATCACTTACCTTGTTTTGTCATAGGCAACGAACACAGACCAGACAAACGGCCCAGTGTGAACGCCCCGCACAACTGCATACGTCTGCGTCATGCATTGAGCTAGATCGCTGTGACCTACTCGTCGATTTGATTTTTTTTAACCAGCCTAGCAGCGTATGCTTGAAAAGAGGCATAATACTGTATTGTAGCCCAGCCTAGCGTTGGAGAGCACAAGAGAGCAGAAGACCAGGGTATTATGCAGCGTGCGCAGTCGTAGGGCTTATAGAGATCAAATATAGATAATTAATACGTTTGAATAAGGACTTCTATAATCTGCTTTCAACAACAACAACAACAACAAAAACAAAAACAAAACAGAAGTACAGACTGCAAATTTGATCATAGTAATCTTGCTCACGAGCTAATCTCTTGCAGAAAATCTGGTACTTAGAAAGGAGCTGCATCGGAAAAGCGTTGAATAGGTATCTTTTCAGACCGAAGCTCAAGACTCGAAAGATGTCAATGTGATAGTTCTTCTTCATCTTCCTTCATCAGTCTCTTGACCTCTTCCTGTGACATTGGGGCGCCTTAGATGATAATGCTATTCACCTCCTCCAGCATTCTCGGTCTTCCATGGCTCTATGAGATTCAGCAAATACCAGCTCTGTCCATCCTCGGACGTTGTTCCCTTCCTCTTTTTTTCTCTATACGATTGCTATACTAATGAAAATAATGTATAAATAAATATATTATCCTATCTTTCAAACTAATAATGAGGAAAAAGGCCTATTATAAAATTGCAAGAAAACCCACAATAGGCATATGGATTCGAAAACTGCTAAATGAATCCATCTGAAATTTGGCACACAACATTGTTGCATATAGATCTGTGTTTCTAGGTACATGAACCCGGAAAAAGCTTATTATCTTTGACCGTTATTCTACAAATGCGGTAATAATTGAATTATAAACTCACGAGGGTGCTTGATCCGAATTGTACGTTCGATAGTTTGACGAGTTCAAAACACGTTTTCTTTGAGTAACATTCAGTTTAATTAACCAAAACATCAGCATCGAGTTGTGCATGCTTGCCATACACTCTCAGACGCAGGGTTATATTTTTAAAAAATCTCCCATGGAGGCAATGGGTTCTCTTCTTGTATGTCTATCTATATATATATATATATATC
>JBCEWB010543197.1:0-18703 GCA_039654565.1 Peronia peronii | reverse complement strand
ATATCATCATATTCCAATTATTATTGTTGGTGACGATGCTCCTTTCATATTGGCCACACTATTAAGTTAGTTTGAGCAGTAACTGCATTAACAAATACACATTGTGTTGAGTATTCTAGCCACTCAGTCATTCCATGCTAATTTTGCACCGAGTTTTATAAACGATAATCACAGTATCGGCGGTAGGTAATTTCCCTGAGGAGATGACCTACTTATCTAACACGTGTGTCTGTTACCATACCGAGCAAAAACGCTTTTTGACTGGCTGAAGTTGGTCTCTGATTCTGTAACTGAGGGAAACATTGTGTTTATTTTTGCCTGCATCCGGCTTAGGATGCTGGTCTGATTGAGGGACCTATGACGTCACAGATCCACACAATATGCGTCTGTTGTTGTACTGTCAGGCAATTCCGCATCACGCAATATCTTCAGGATAATGATTTAACTACGGAACGTTCTTTTTACGTCTTTCAGCCTCCTGCGGATGGTTATCTCGGCGGTGTGAATATAATCAGAATCAAATGATGCACGTAATCGTAGCATTGACAAGGCAGATACTTATCAAACCTTGTACGGCCCTGATTTTTACTATTTCAAAGTGAAGAATAATTTTTTACCTGGCCTGGATTTATTTACTGCCACGCGTATTAACATTTCTTTAAGAAAAGTATGTGATATGGAAACAGAGGACACATTTATTATGGCAATTTTGATAGATTGCCACGAGATTCTTTCTTATTGATATCTTATCCTATTAAATTGTCTCGTTGTAAAATATTTATACTCGTTTACCCAAATCCCGTCCTATGTTTTCCTATGCTTTCCTATCCTGTCCTATGCAATCCTATCCAACCTGTCTTCTATCCTACCTGACTTTATTGCATCCTGCCCTACCCTATCCTCTCTTCTCCTCTTCTATTCTATCCTCTCCTCTCGTCTCCTATTCCGCCTATCCTATCTATCCTCTCTTGTCCTCTCTTGTCCTGTCTTGAACGGTATTATTCTATCCTAAACTATCTTATCCTACCATCCCATCTGTCCTACCAAATCTTGTTGTTGAAAATACTATCTTATGGAAACTGACGAACGCTATACCTGCAACACATTCAGCCAGGTTTGGCCGAAACTTAGTTATTTCTAAATATTTCATCATAACCACTGGCTAAGGTGTGATAAAAATAGCTTTCTTCCAGACAAAACATTGGCTCATTCAGTAGGTCTTTTATTTGCATTAGCATCTGATGAACACATTTCTTCCATTGCCCTCGACATGTGCAGGGGATTTGGGGATAGGTGTGTAATGTACTGATCTCGCTTTTCTGTTGACTATCTGTTTCAACCATACAACTCTCCAATGCTCAGCTCCTCAAGGGTCGGAGCCATTCTGTTAACTGTATTTGCTTGACAATTGCGGACAACTTAGATTACTTCCTATTATAAAGTGCTCTTTTATATATATATACAAGTCCAGTTGTTCCCCCTTTCCTTTGCCTTGTTTTCACTGTTTTGCTCCATTAAGCAGTTCAATCTAGAGTTACCTGCCTGTCTTTGAGGCTGCGGCGGTGTCACTGATTGGCTGGTCATGATAAATTACCCGGATCAGCAAACACGAAATGGCCGGTGTTTTGACTTCACACGTGGTCTGGGCTAGATGGAATAGCTTGTCGCCTCAAATAACGTTAGCCACCGTGCCCTTGTTGATACAATGGCCATTCGCTCATTAACAGTTTGTAAAGCGCAAGTGTTAATATGTTTTCTTTATAGAATGCAAAAATAGAGACTGGGGTGCTGAGAGGTCGGCTGAAAGTCTTTGCCTTCAGATCTGCATTGGGAGAACTTCAAACGATTAGCCACAGGGTTTAGTCTTACGTAAGGGCTCGAGCTAATGATCGAGTGCTGAAACGTCTAAATCGAGACAGCGACAGCGCAGGAGGCAGATGGGAGGGGGATGAAGTGGGATAGAAGGCTCAAAAGTGACCCTATGTTGAGCCAGGATACCGATTAGGTAATTGTGGGTCAGTCCACAGCTTGAGCAGTGAACCAAAGGGAAACAAACTCCTGACCCTAAGATCAGGCATTTCTGTTTTCCTAAATCGCTGCGTTGCCTTTACTTTTCATTCAATTCCGCCGATTACACTTCAGGTCTTTTTGTTTTAATACATATACTCTATGTTACTGAAACGTCATACACTTCTGAGTCTACCATTTGTGGCGCTTTAAATCAGGTTTATTATCACATATTTTAAAACTGAATTACTAAGCTGGTAAGTGTATTATTACGGCGAAGTCCAAAATTAATGTCAGTATCGCTGCCTGTCGAAGCATGACATCTAAAACAATTCATTTCAATATTATCCTATCAACTAGGAATTTTCTTTGTATGACATGTTTTTGATAATGTGGGCACACCCGGCAAGGAGGCAAAACAGGAACAAGTATTATATAGACATATAGTATGTGAAATCATTTTGACGAATTGCAAGACACAAATATTTTATTGGAAATACATGTATTGGCTTCCTCTATTCCTGTGTTTATTCGTTCTTCAATTTTCCCAGCGCCTGTTAGATGCTTTATCTGTGAAGTATGATATTTTACTTTTGCTGTTGTTGTTGTTGTTGTTGTTGTTGTTTTCACACGAGAGACCGGAATGATAAAAATAATATAAATTTCCGAGAAGACGCACATTGATTTTTGTTATATTTTACCGAAAACCGCAGACAAGTCCAACCTTTCATTTTCCTGAAATACCCATTTCTGTGCTACCTCCTTGACAGTACAAAAGGGAGATGTGGAGACTTTTTTTTTTCTTTTTACTATATCTTTATAACAACTGTACGATCTTATCATAGACCTTTCTTTTAAATACAATCAGGAACACTTGAGAAAAATCACTTTTTTTTTTTGTGGTTCCCCCCCCCCCCCCTCTTTTTTTTTCACTTCAATGGCGGAGTTTTCGTATTATCACCGTATGAATATTAAAACGTTTTGACCAGTATCAATGGTGTAGAGATCATTCGTGTAAAATGGGAAGATGAAGAGAACAGGAGTCTCCATGCGATTCGGGTCGTTATTCTGTTCCCACCAGCTCACTGCCTTTCTGAGCCTTTCAGATCACTGGTGCATCGCCTATCTCTTTTGACCCTCATTGTGAATATTCATATCAACTCTTTGATTCTCTAACCCTCGCTCCTGAGTAGCTCAATTGAGAACAATTCGCCCCCACTGTATCCGGGGATGCGAGCCGTTCTGGGAAGTAAAACCCGAGGGATTTAGGGCTGATCCCTCGGCCAGTTCTTTTTACGTCCCAAACGTCTCCTTTTTGCATCCAGAGCTGTGACTGTTTTCGCTATGCTGCTTGGTTTATGAGCCGATATCGTCTTCGTCGGCTTTTTGCGAGACAACAATTTAATATAAGGCGGAGGCTGTGGAAGTTGGGAGGAAGGGGAGATCATTTAGAGTTTATAGTTAGTGTAAAAGCGCGCATTTACGCTCAATGTCCCCAGAAATGAGGACTCCATTATCATCTAAATCATGGATTCGGCCGTTGATGGCCTATGCGAGGTGCATGTGAGAGACGAACGAGATCGCACATGATGAATCAAAGGGGGCATGAGGGATGAAAGAAGGGAGAGGGGGTGAAGAAAATGCGGAGAAGAGGAGAGATTTGTTGTCTGAACACAGTAGATAAAATGAAAGGCCATGTTTCCCCTGCCCCTTGAGATCAAATGAGATTTTTATAATTATGTCCTATAGCTTAAAAAAAAAACAACAACAAAAAATAAATAGCTGCAATCATTCTAGATTGTTTGGAGGATACCATTTTGCAATAGGACAAGTTAGCAGCGCTGAAAAAAAAAATCAGCAAATGACAAATCATCTAACACGCTATTGTTATGGTAATAGATTGCAGAGCGTTTTAGTCCTGCATTGTACGGGAATAAGGGCCATGTCGATGGTATCTATCATTATTTTAATAATATTCAATAAGGGCATAGACTCACAACATTGGAAAAAGCAGACAGAAGACAATATGAAAACCCGTATTGTTGTCATAAAATCATATAGGAGATAACTGGCAACATTGAAAAAGACAGACTTGGTTCAATGTAACAATCTTGTTTCAATCGGTCTATATAATTGAATTTGGATACTTTAGAAAAATATTTGAAGAGCGTACGTAAACCGTATAAATCCTAACTATCTGGCACCTAACAGCGTTTTAGATGTCGGTCCAGACATTTTATCTAGCAATAGAATTTTCCTTTTTATGCCAAAAAACCGCAAACAAACAAACAAAAAATCCAAGGGAACGATTCCTTCTCAAAGGCTGACCAAAATAATAGCAATGATTTCGAAGAACTTGACAAGATGGAATGTAAATACGAAGATCTTTACAATTCAATAGTTTATTAATTAAAAAAAAAATACAGAGCCAGTTTACAGCCACGTCTGTGAAGGTATGTCAGTAATTTGTTGTCCATAGATATGTGCGTTTATATACCTTCCTATGGGTGCTACTATTTACTGTCATTTTATTATGCCAGGAATCAGCCACTTTCAGGGGGGGAAACGAAAGAAAAGAAAACAACTCTGCAGGAGCTGATAAAACTAGAGGTGAACCAGGACTTTTGACAAATGACTCAAATAGTTCTCTCTATTTTAAAGTTGACCCCTGATGGGATAAATAATTCCTTCACACGACAGGGGATTTATTTTCTTCCCAAACAGGCGTATCCCTCTAGTGAAAAGCCACTGTCCTCCCACTGGTCAAAACGGTTGTAAAGCCAGTGGGGATGCAACATAAATCATTGGCCGCTCATTACGGGCAACAGCTCCTCAGGGTATTTTAACGAAGGGGATTACAAAACACTCCTGGATTTATTCCAGCGACATTTAAGTGGCGTTTCCCGTCATGTCTCCACTATCGTGGCCAGCCGAGGCACGAGCGAGGCTCTTTTCATTGCCAGACCCCATGAGGCCGAGAAGCGAAGCGGACATGGCCAATTAGGCCCCTGATGTGGTTTGGGCAGGTCCGTGGACATAGGTCCGAATCCATTCTTCCCTTCCTCTGTCTCCCTCTTCCCTTCTCAGACAAGGTATTAACCTTTTCACCGCCAGGAATCGGCATGTTTGTCCAGAGCCATCTCCACTGTGTTGAAATCACCGATCGTCATCTTTTGGTGAGAACAGAAGGTGTGAATAATTCGTTTGAAATTTTGCATTTTCAAATCAATAAATAATAATAAATATGTAAAGACCAGACCTAACACTGTGGATTGATCTTTTGAAATTCTCGGAATTAACAACAAGGCTGCTGTAACATTAAATTTGTAAAAACACTTTAAAAATCCGAAGCTCCCGACTCGTATTGATTTGCCCTATGTTTATTGTTTTCCTAGGCTCCCACGATTCAAATTCTTGCCTCGGGACAGGTCAAAGACTTTGGAACGATAGAACAGAGAAATCATGAGGAATTAAAGTACAGCAGTAGGAGGTTAACTGTGTAAAAAACCTATCAGAATCGAATGTTAACCTGCTGGTACTGATTTTCTGGGAGCCCAGAATGCCAATTCTATTCTCAGTCCGGACATTGTCATCAGCCTATAGCCTTTTCGTTTGTTTTGCCCCGTGTAGTCTTTGGAGTTTCCCGGCTTGGCGTCTATAATGACAGATTTGGATTTCACACTGAGGCCCGTCATGGTTTTCAATGTAAATCTTAACTGGTCAATGGTAACATGGGGTGCCACAAGCTGTTTCTGCTAAATACACTCAATTAATGCGTGTCAATCTTGTATGTTATTATGGCTATTGGTTTGGATGGATCTCCTTGACAACAAAGACATCACGTGATATCATGGTGGGTGCACTTAAAAAAATTCATCCCGTCAAGGTCGTAAAGAAACGGAACAAAACATCCATAAATCTCAGATCTTTGTGAGGCTAGGTGTAATGATACGAGTTTACTGTTATCGAAAGGTGCTTCACATTCACAGAAAAAAAAGGTGTTCCTGGAATGATTTAATGGATTTTACAGAGTTGACAAAGCGAAGTTTGGTACGGTTCCAACACATATTTCTAATGCCAGATCTACAGAACCTTCAGTACTGTATGAACTTTCACTTTGATGGCTAGTGATTTCACATTATTTCAATATAAAGCATAATGTGGTAATCATCTGTCCTCTACTTCCTTTTCTTCCTTTTTTTTTGGTTTGTTTGTTCCCCCCCCCCCCCTCCTCTTTTTGTGTCTTTTTGTTCTGTTTTTTTTTTTTATTGTTGTTGTTGTTTTATTTAATTGTCTTTCTTCGACGATGAGGCAGTGAGATAGAAAGGGGCGAAATTTATCTGAGGGATTTTTTGATATCATTGGTTTTTACTAGTTCTCTAAACGTAAAGTGATCTTCAGCAGATTAGTGTTGGGGAGAAAAGGAGGATCGATAAGAGACATAGATTGGCAAAAAACACTATTTATGATCCTTGAGATGGAAATCAGCTGTTATGTTTTGATCCTTCACTCTGTTTTCTTTCCCAAGTAGATGCTGCATCATCGATACAAAGACTGTCCGCATGAGGAATTCTGGCTAACACATAAGCAAAATCGTTTTACCAGTGCATGTTTGTGTTCGTGTATGTTGTTTATGTCATCAATGCTGTTGATGTTGATATTATTGTGCTCGTATGTGGGTCTGTATGCTGTGTGTATGTGTGTGTGTGTGTAAATGTTTTCCCTTATTCACTCTAATTGCATTTAAAGACTAAGGAGAACGGACCACACCCAAGAAAACTGAACGTTTATTTTAAAGACTTCTGTATTTCTTTTTGTTTGTTGGGTTTATTGATTCAAACCATTGCTTTGGACAATATTATCAATCTGTTCCTCCTGATCTTTTTGGGTGGGATAGCTAAGGCTCAGGACTATCCATGAACTTCAACATTGAAAATAATGAAAACTGGAATGTGCTTTTTGTCCCTTAGTCTTCATTTCGTCTTGAGATTATGTTTGGACAAAGAAAAATTATAGGCATATCGTGCTTATAAATCCTTAACATTGTTGCACATTTTTCTTGTTAACCCTTAAAAAGTGACTTGTTATCATTTCTTTAGTTTCTGGCGCCTTTCGTTGTTATTCAAAAGCAAAATTCTACAAGTTAAAAAGTTGTGACGCTTACACTAACATCAATAAACTGACCTGATATTTAGGCTCGACCGTGGCAGTGTAGATGGACTGATAGATATGAGTCGAGGAATCTTGTATGAATAGACAAAACAATACCACAGCCTACATCAGAATGCAAATATATTAAAAGTGAAGTTCAGCCTAGATTTTTCTCAAGTTTATTGACACAAAAACGAAAAATAATGTTTGTTTACCACTCGAGTGGACCATGCTGTGTCCCGACAGGACAGGCCTGCGCGGGTTATCGCCCCTTGTTACTGCCTGGAGTGATACGTTTGGCGCTACAAAATGGCCATGTCAGAAATAAATTATTTATTCAAATCAGACAGGGCGCTCAGTGCTCGTACAGACCAGAAAGCGATCCATCAGGCAACCTTGCATGTACAAGTTTAGTAAGTACATTAGAAACGTATCTAAAAAGACCGTATAATCACCTTTGAGCAAGATCAGCGTTTTATAGCACTGTGGGGACTTTGACTCCGACATTTAAGATACATAGTCATAATCAGTACGTCTATCATATTATATTATAAAGATATCTGTAGTAGACAAGCATTTCAAAGACGTCTTTGTCCAAATTAAATGTAAGTCCATTTTAGAAAGGATAAAATCCTGTTTTCGATCGAAAATTGGATGTAAGGTGTTTTAATGTAATATTCTGGGGTAACTATAGGGAATGACCTGGCTGTCCACGGTAAGAGGTCAGGCGTCTTGTCAGGCCTGGACAGACGCAGAGGTGTCTCCAGGTACAAGCCGGCGGGACGCCGACCACCTGCTGTGACCAATGATTGATAACAAATGTTACGCAAAATTTAACATGAACAAACTCCATGAATAGACTTAGATATAATCTGCCTTGTTAGGTATTCATAAGAAAATGAAGATGGTTCAGAGAAAACTGCATTCCGAGAGCCTGAATATACGTTTTTGTCACTGCCTTGTGCTCAAACAAAAGTCAAACGGAAGGTATTGTTAGAAATATGTGTAATCATTCGAAACACAAATGCACTACAGACATGATATTTGTTGACAGCAACAAGACTGTTACTAATGAGTTTTGTATAGTACGGTAATTCTCATCTTTATTCTGCTGAATATTTTTTTTAACTCTAGGGGATTTGAAAAATGCTGATTTTCTGCATCATACAAACCGAAACCTATTTTTTTTCTATTATTGTTTCAATGGAGTGTGCCTAGGAACGTGTGGATTAGAAACGTATACGTAACAATGGATACATGTAGAATTTAAAAAGATGAAACACTGCTAGGTAATACTGCGATACAAAATAGGGCAGGTTTACGGTAGACAACAATTTGAGGTTGGCAGGTGAAATAAGATAATTTAACATGGCATTGTTTTTTTGTTGTTGTTGTTGTTTCAGATATTGCGTGTCTTTGTTAAAGGGCGGACACTAAAACTGGAAACATAAGACTGGTTTCTTTTCTTTAAAAAATGAATCCGTTATTGTTGTTTTGACTGTGTTGTTATTATTTTTATTGTTATTTTTATTGTTTCTATTGTTATTTTCGAAACTCTTTTCTTGTTGTTGTCCCAATGCAGCAGTTTTCCACTCTTGATTTCCACTGTTTGTTTTGATTTTTTTAATGTTTTATTTAAATCATTTTTTTTCTCAGGGAAGATGTCCATTTCATTGATTATAGAATGATGTAAATGAAATTTACAAAATCTGCCCTTGCACGATCATTTTTATTTTTGTTACATCGTTAAGAGTATCAATAGAACAATCACTTCACGGCTATCAATTGACTGGATGTTAACGAACATAGACCTAATAGTCAGCCAGCTTTGTTTGCTGGGTTTGTTTATCTGTGTGTTCCGTGTTTGTGTATTTTTGTTCTGCGATCTCCCCAGAGATCTCCCAGATTAGTCAATTGTGACATAAAAAAATCCTAAAACAATAAGTGATTTAAAAAAAAAAAAAAGGATTCCAGTGTTTGAACCTTAGAAAACGTGATTATTTCAGTTATGTTAATCAATAATTCGCCTGCAAACCTTGTTAAAACATTGCATTAACCCTCTGGATGGCAAAAGGGCTTGAACACAAGGTAGAGGGATTGACGTCCCTCTTTTTTTTCATGATTATTATTATTATTATTATTTGTCTCTTCATAAATATTGATCTTGATTTTTTTTTCTATAACTTTAATTTCAGGTGTCTACAGATAAGATGAATACATATTTAGGAATATTAATATTCCGTGATCAGTAAAGGCTCACTAAGAAAGATTAAAAGAAAAAAGCGGATGAGGGAGCGACCGTCGGCATTTGCAGACGAATTTTCTATGCAAAAATACATTTTGCCAGTAAAGCAAAAGAACTGATAACAAGATGTGTATATCATTAGAAATAAAAAAAATAAATGAAAAAAAAGAAAGAAAAAAGAAAGAAAGAAAGAAAGAGAGAAAGAAAGAAAGAGAAGACATTCTCAATAAGTTTGCAGACGTGCTCATGAAAGAAGGCTTGTTCAACCTGCAGTTTAATTAGCTTGCAATCAAAACTTTAAAACCACGCGTTAGCAGTCAAATCTGGCTTCATCATTTGTTTGTCTATTTATTTGTTTGTTTGTTTGTTTAGCAGGAGTGGGATTTAGAGGAAACAGATCAGTCTTGTTATGCTGGCAAATGACCAGAAATAATCTTATTTTTTTTATTCTTCTTTATTTAAAGCCTATGAACTCTAAAAGTTTACGGAAGTCTTGATGATGAGTGCCATTCCGATGCCGAATGAATACATTGATCCATAGACGCCTCTGATGCGCGGATGAAGGTGAGGATCTTAAAAATTAAATATTGTGAGTGTTCTATTTTATTTATTTATTTATTTATTTATTTGTTATCTTGTATTTATTTTTGTTTATATCTCTTTAAGATTTTTGGATGAAGGATCCGGAAGGTTTTATAAAGTTTATTTAACTTTTTATTTATTTATTTTTTTGAATGTATGTCTCTTTCTATTCATATTTGTTGACATTTCCGTCGATGAAGAAGAGGATTTTATGGATTACATTATGCTTTTTTAAAATTATTATTATTATTATTCCTCTATTTTTTATGATTGGCTGACATTTTTGTTGAAGGAAAAGGTTTTATAAATTTTATATTTTTTTTATCATTCTGACCTTTTCGCTTTTTTTTGTTGTTGTTGTTAATTTATGACTGTGAATATCCAGCGTGGAGTTTAATCCACCGGTATTGATAGCTATAGCTCCAGCAACAACAGCTCTGTTTGAGCTGCACTTTGGAGAATTTGCCACCTTAGTCGTAGATCCGCCATGAATGTAGGAACCGCAAAAAGCCTAGCGTATTTACAAGGCATGAAATGAACAGTCATTGAGAACAGAAAGCCCAGCAGAAGAAGAAAAGAATACAAATACAATGTTAATCTCTACAGCTGATTACAGATGAGAATAACATGCATGGATGATCTTATATTAAACTCCCTGATCTCAAATTCAAACTCTTCAGTAGTCATTCACATGCAGCTAACCGAATTTAATACAGTCTTCATAGAATTTCTTCACTGCATGAAACATCAATAACCAAATCCTCGCATTCTGCGCTTTTTTGAAAGCAGGAGTTAAAAAAGCAGCTTATTTACTTTCTTCATTAACTGAGAAGAGCCCTGGCTGGAAGTTCCTAAAGGATTTCAATTGCCAGTGGATTATAACCGAAAGGTGTTACAACAAAATGTTTTCAGTTCAACAGATAAATCACATCAGCATGTTTCAATGTTTCTCGATATCAAGCTGTGAGACTTAAGTGCGTGTCCTTTCAGCCTGGAAGTGTTTTGTCAGATAGTTTTCGGAGTGAAACTCCGTATTTGAAGACAGCGGCGTAAAAGTGGACGCACTAGATAACCAGGCGCCCATGGGAGTAGGAATCCATTTATAAAACACAGTACATTGACAACTCATATCAGATCGTCAGGGCCTCAGATAGAGTCGGCTCTCCCAGCTGATTCAAGAAATGGAAACTGATCCTGGTGATTATTGTCACTACAGGCTTATCCAAACTTTCTTTGGGAACCATCTCTGTCAGCATGGAGGGAATCTGCCTTTTTGAAAGACATCTCAGACAGGAACTGGCGCTGTATTGCCTGTCAGTCAATTCAGGTTGTTCAGGACAAGACGTCTCCATGTTCCCTGTCTAACAAGGCTGACAGACGGGGTCAGCTAACAGCCAGGGGTGCCTGACCCACACTATGGGTGGCGAGGACCGTTATACCCTCGGGAAACTCACTAATCTTACCGAGTTGTCCAGAGAGTCATCTCCTGGCCAAAGAATATAATGACAGGATATTATTTACTTGAACGTCTCTACCATAGCAGGCTGGACCACACCAGTTGTTATACTAAGCCCTTCAGAGTTTACAGATCTTTTATGATAAGATTGTTAGAAATTTGATAAGTTAGAAAGATCTTTCTAAACCATACGAAATATGACATCATATTACAACGTGGGATATAGTGTAGAAGCAACGATGAAATAATAATATCGTCATTCCATGAAAGGTGAAAAATAGACGTTTCAGTAAGTTTTCATAATGGGTAAGGGTTGGATAATCAAGAAAAAACGAAATAAAGAAGTGACAAACAAAAACATTCCTTGGACATGTTACGAGTGTACATTGTCATGTAAGGTGTATAAGGGAAAAGGAGGTTGAGAGACGGGAGGGGAGAGGGGTGGGGGGGGGGGGGGGGTGGCAGGAGGGAGTGGAAAGTACAAAACAAAGATGCGAACACCAGTGCAATGTGGATGAGGACTGACAGTGTCTTCATGTTCTCTAGAGAGATGAAAAAAGGAAAGTCAGAAAAGCATTAGAATGTGACAACTGTGGTTGTTTTTGGGCACAGGTAGGACGGCGTGATGAGGAAAGTCCAACAAACGAAATGAAATAAGGCTGGGGAGGATTGACAGCGACGGTTTTAATCTTTTTTTTTCCCCAAAAAAAACTTTGGCAATGAATTACAATGACAAGATTTTCAAGGAATGTTTTATTTGTATGATTGTGAGATATAAATCTGCCTAGAAAAACTAATGTAATCTATACAACAGGGATAGATCTAATGGGAATTCTGATTTATAGCAAGGTATGCCTGGAAGATTGAGTGGCCAGTACATTGTGCTCTTTTATATGTGGTTCAAAGCTCATTTTTTTTTCCTGTAAAGAGACAAACAGCCTTAATAGCTCACCCCATTCAATGTCATTGCTTTTTAATGGCTGATTATGACAAAGAAAACGGTCCATTTTATATTCATATTACGAGATTCGCCAAGGCCGCTCTTGTTTTTCGAGGACTTTAAATGCAAATTCGGTGCGTCTTTTGACAGGCCAGAGTAATTAATGTACTTCTTCATAGCCTGATCACTAGTCGGTTACAACACCCGCAGTGGCGAATGTGTAGTGGCAAAGGCCAGTAATTTGAATATAAATTACAAAGCTCAAGATCACTTGTCCTTTATGAAAGCCGTTTTCCACAGCTCTGTCAATACATTTCAAGGGAAAAGATATTTATGGTTGTACATGGTCTGATGTTTCCTTCGCCCTGTGCCCTATAAACGTCAAAAGAAATGCCACAGAAAACGCTATGTCCTCGAGGGAATAGCGAACTACTTTCGTGGCGACGGAGAATCATAATATCGGTGTCGAACAGCAAATTTAGACATATAGCCTTGCCTGATACCTGAATATAACATTCATGTGAGCTCTTATTGATACCGCAATTATCTCTATCGGCGGATATAAATGTCATTCACACGGTTGCAGCCAAATGGGCGCTTAGTGCCAGCTTGTTAAACATGGTGCAAAATTGCCGTCAATAGCCAGTGCAGCCAGAGCTCTCAGTGCTCCATTGTCAGCACGATGGTACTCGAGCTAAGGGCTTGGTGTTGGCAGACATTATGACCTGTCATTATTGCCGTTTGATGAAAGGCGCGGAGATGTCAAGTCGGGAAGCATGACATTCACGTGTGGCATTGAAATCCAAGGGCTAAGCATGTAATGCACGGGAGATCAAATAGTCGATGGCCTAAAACACGTTGTATCTTAGAACTAAAACTAGTTTCACAGCCTCAGAAAGGACAAGTTTCCCAGGTAAAGATTTATTTAACTGAATCTTGGTAGGTAGTAGGATTTTTGTATCTTCCTTACGTTTCCGGAAATGCAAGGCGATCAGAGTTATTGCTCTTGAAGTGTGGGGAGTTTTTCTGGCTATTCTATATGAAGGGAACGGCCAGAGTGAGCCGCTTTCATTTCTTTAAAGCAGCACATGCGTCGGTACCGCTTACCGAATCAAGTCGTCTCTTTCCTTTTCACTTGTCACCTTCCAAATTATTATAAGAATGGCTTCAAATAAGCACCAAGTGTGAACAGTGTGATGCACCGTAAGGGGAGAGCAGTGTCTCTTGATGAAACTCTTCAGATGGGACAAAAGATTTGATCAAACGCGCACCAGGAGCTTCTTCAGATTCTCTATTCGACCACCGACAGTGATCTTTAGAAGGCTTTCTGTAATCAAATATGCTTCTATGTACCCCCCTCCCCCCTCCCACAAATGCGACTCTGGTGTTGATCATTTCGTTACACTTTCTTCCTATTACACTTTTTATACTCTACCCATTTCAAAGACCAAACAATGTCGGCACATTTCGATTGGCGGACATCATGGCCGAAGCGTGCATCTTGATGACAGTGTGATAAAGTTCGCTAGTTCGAATGACTAGCGGCAAAGGAAAGATTATGAACCTGCTTGATTTTTTATTTATTTATTTATTCATTTATTCATGTATTCATTTATTTATTATTATTATTATTATTATTATTATTTGCAGCGACTTAACGACACGCTGGCTTTTTCTTTTTTAAGCTCGACGTCTAGCCTTCTCGGGCAATATATGTCGTAGATCCCGTCTATAGGTTATGCTTGAGCCCTTGGCATTAAAAATTCGATGAAGAGTTGGCGGAGGGGCCGCTGTCAGGGCACGATTACCAAATTCCAAGTTTCTACCTAAAACTTTCTTATCGCCAACTGGACACTAATTTCAAGTTGAAATCTCTTACTTTCTTAGGATTGAAAGGCAACATAGATAAAAATACCGTCTGATTTCTCAAAGTAAAGACAGATTAAACTAGTCATCCCCAAGATATGTTATTTGATCTACCTATCATCATAGCTTTGATATTATAACTCCTCAGTGAAACTGCTAATTTTACTATAATAATGGTAATATCCCTTTGCGTTCTTTCTTCTATTTCTTCTATTATAATCAATCAACGATCTTTATCATCCACCTCGAAAAACCCATATTGCAAATTTTGATGGCACAGTAACCTCTTATTGGACATGGAAAAAAAATATCTCAGAATGTAATTAGTTTGTTCTATAGTTATCAAGGCCTTTCAATCCCCGAGTATCTCAGCCGTTTTTGTTTTTTGTTTTAACGGCACATCGGGGCCGTTCACGTGTAGTGCCACCTCGCGACAATGGTTTATTCACATCCTTACAAAATATTTTTTTGTATCTATACTCAAAATTCACTTCTCCGTTATAATATTAAAGTACATAGCAAAAGAAAGAAATGCCAAGGTCATCACATAATTTTAGCCGTCGAACATTGTGGAAGAAATACCGACCGTGAAGGATAGAGCGCCCTTGGCAAAATTTTCGCATCAATCTCCTTTGTGCAGATCGTGGTGCTGATGTGGATTCTTTTGGTCAAGTGGATTTGGTTGACTTCACTGATTAAAGGTAACGTTTGAATCAAATCCATTGGAAAACAATCCAGTATTCATTTCAGTTGCCAACCTCATCCTAGAACCCTAGAACCTCGAACAAATCTGTATTTTTAATTCACACCAGATTAAGATTTAACTATTTAGACTGAGTGCATCAGGGAATTTCGACCTAGTAGTTCAGTCATTTTTACTCTTGTCCATTTTCCAGTACCATTCAGAACGAGTTCTGTGTTCTCTACTAACAGCTTTCACTATGGAATCGGTACGAAGTTCACACGATAAGGCAGCTGTCGGGACACCAAAATATGTGAAACTATGGGCCATGTTGTTTGGCTTCAGAAATAAACAACAATGCAGGAGGATGTACGCTTGATAGCCAGCAACGGAACAAAATGACATTATCGTTAATCTATCCAAGCGAGATATTAACGCCCGTCAAAATTAATGTCTGGGGGATCTTTTGCAATGGGTTTCATCGTGCATCGAAATGAACCAATTTGGCGGTTTCCATTGTCCTGGAATGATCTACTTTCCTTCTTCACACAGAATTATCTAATCATAATGGAAGCTATCAGCAGCGATATTCTCTTTCATGCATGATAGATTTATCGGCTCCTATGCCGGCGAAAGTTCAAGACCTCGTCAACCTGCAGGAGGCCCTCGGTTGTGATTGTCTCCCTTCTGTGACGTTTTCAGTCAAAGAGCAATCAGAATGCATACAGTATCTAGTCACTGTTGGAGATCAGCTGTATAAAAAAGTTTTAATATTAGTATGCATAGCATAAGCCTTGAAATATAGTTAAAAAGTGCATTCCGGGCGTATTAATTCCATGACAAAAATCTAGCTGATATTACTTTTTTGTTGCTGTTGTTATTCAGACCGTATTAAAATTAAGTGCGGGTGTTTTTATACTGGTTTTTAGTGTGATTGAAAACAATAGAATAAACACAAAATACAATAACAGTACAGAAGTCTGGAGAAATGGCACATCTTATATCTACACAACAAGGAAAAGACAACATAAAAACAACAAACAAAAGATATCAAACGAACAAACAAACAATCTAAAAGAAGCTCAAACCAAGACCTGATATTATAAATAAGATTTTTTCAGATACTTTGCACTATAAGACTGTTTTTTTATTGCTCCCCATAACAATAACATCTCAAAAAGAAGAAAAAACATCACGTACACAAATGGGGATTAAATAACCTGAGAATGGAGACGGGATTAATGTCCGAGTTGATAATCTCTTCAGAAAACATTGAGATACTTGGAACAAGTTAGGTCCACTGTAATTTCCGTACTATCCGGTAATACACTGGTTTGGACACCCATCAATTACTGACACTTAGATGTAAAACATGGAGAGAATATTTTGAAAACAATAATTTTGTGAGCGATTGCATGGATGTCAAATTCTTCATCTTCACGTGTCAAAAGCGGCAAAAAATAGAGGGTTTTCACATTTTTAGTCACCATAGACCCTTTCACGAATGAAGAACTCAACCGCACCACTAGAGACTGTAGAAGACATAGCTGGTGGAGTTTTATTTTGAAAGACCGTAAGATCAGTTTGGAATCGAAATAGAATTATTTTCACAAACTTATTAAAGTTTGAAACATGGCGTTAATTCGATTATTACAATATACATAGCGATATAGATATTCTAATACATATGCAAGGAGTACTTTTTTTTTTTGGAAGGTACAGAAATTTATATTTGCTAACGTGTAAATCTAGTCAATTTCTGTCTGTATGCTTTTATTTTTCATCATATCATGTTTTACTGCTTTTTTGGAGTTGGATGATCTGTTAAAGCACTGTCTCCTGAAAAATTTTCAAAAGTGGATATACTGTCTTTTAAAACAAAACTCCAGTGTGTACAATCGACATTGATGATGTAGAATTTCACTTCACAAAAAGACGTGATTAATGATTTTTTTTTTATTAATATTAAGTTATGATCCACAATGATAAGTCTGTATCGTTTAAAAATGCAAATACTGTTTTTCACTAATTCAGGACTCGGGACAGCAGTGAAGAGATTGTCGAGAAGAGAAGGGCTGGACTCAGCTGAAAGATCTAATCCTTTCCATTTTGCTTCAGCTTGTGCTGGCGTCCCTGCATGGGGCAGGCTAATCCTGAAATCTGACACCTGACCAAAACACTTCATTATGTAGAAGTTAGAGAAAAAAGCCTCCGATTTGGCCTTTTGCTTTTTGGACTTATTTGTCAATTGTTACCAATGTCTATTGTTATATCTATGATCTATTCGTGTGGAGGGGGTATTTAAAGGTTGAAGGTGGGAGTGGAAGTTTCATTGTTGTGGATATTTTTGAGTAATTTGAAGGGGGCGGAGACGTTTTATTGTTGTAGATATTTTTGAGTAAGCCACGTTTCCTTTATATTTTAGGGACAGATTAGTGCCAAACTGAAAAGTCAAGGTCATGTTTGCGAATGTTCATTTACAATAAGGTTGAAATGTAGATCTATAACAAATAATGTTATTACCCTCCCCCCCCCCCCCCGGCCCACCCCACCCCACCTCACTCCAAGGGCTTCTTAAAAGAACAGTATGACAGATTTTTGTTTTACAATGATCAAAATGCTTTGTAGCTGCTCTTAATATTACATTTCACACATTTTGATTTCAATTTCATCCTTTGTTTCGTTCGTCTCTTTAAAGTTTTTTGTTGTTTTTTTTTTTCGATTTCCAGTTTTTCCTTTTGGTTTTATTTTCACCTATGGTTAAGGGCAAAAACGTTTACCAATATCACGCTCAAAAAGGTGTATAAAAAATTCTGTGACAAGTAAGCTGAATAAAAAAAACAACAACAACAAAAAAAACATGGGTCTATCACAGCCTTTGTAACCTGGAAAGTTTAAATCATTTTGTACCAGTGACTTGACAGTATCGTGGAGCTAGAAGATAATGTCTAATGGCCACTGACAGCTCATCTGAGCGGCGAAATGGTTATTTTATTTGTGTACATAACAGTAATTCTAAATGTACGTCAAAAGCCGTCGGACTTCGAAATCTGTTGACATATTCGACATAAGGCAAGAGCAGATGGTGTGGGAATATGATCAAATATGACAGCATTATCTTTGTGCCAGTATAAATCAGATGAAACAAGTAAAATCTTGAAAGCACGCTACACAAAACCGTGTAGGTTGAATGGAATATGGGAAAATGATATGATTACAAAGGCTAAGTCTGGAAGTGCTCATAATGATCGATATCGAGGGCTGCATGTGACTGTCCCACACCACGCATTTTGTTCTGCTATATGTACCGAATATGTTCAGTGTCCGGCAGGCCCCAGATATCGTATCACCGATCTTGAACTTCAAAGAGTTCGGCTATAAAGCAAGATGGCTGACCACAGTAACACGTCATGAGAAAGAGTAATTCGCTTAAGATATTGATTGTTTATATTTCAGTTTTTACTTAAATATCTATTTCATAGTAAGACTGCAGAGAGGCACCGATCATGGCAGCGAATATGTCTTACTCTTTGATTATATTGTAAAGATTCAGTTCGTCTTGACAGGATTCGATCGTTTTCAGCGATCCAGTACCTCAGTTATATTTTAACTTTCTTATTTATATATATATATACTTATTTAAAATTTTAGGCACCTCTAGTGCCAATATGACAATCAAATATTCTAAATAATCTTCTGTTGCAACCGTGGTTGAGGTAATGCGCTTAGAGGTTTATAATCATTCACGGATCGAATGAATATTGGAATTTGTGC
>JBCEWB010543088.1:0-11343 GCA_039654565.1 Peronia peronii | reverse complement strand
GAGTAGTGACTAGTAATAGTATAAATCTAGTCGATGTAGAAGCATGCACCAAACCATTTAAACGATGACACTGACAGGTGACACTGAGATAGATCTAGTCCAAATGTCTTATCTAGATACAAGATCCAAAGTGTGATCTAGTTCTCCTGGCCTCAAAGGATTAGAACTTGCATCACACAGAATAATCAGGAGAAATGCTCTTTAAAACAAGTTTTTAAATCATTCTAAACTGTAATTACCAATGATACTTATCCACTAATCTTCCACCAGGTTGGCTACAAGGTGCGATTCAAAACGCATTCCCGAATGTGGAAAGAGATCAGTGGTGGTATGTGTGAGTGTGTGGTGGTGGTGGTGGTAATGGGGAGGGGGGGGGAAAGGGGGGGTAGTTGCCAGGCTTACATTTCCCTTAAATGCCTAAATGGTAATCTAATATGTGGTATACCATGATTCATAAGTTAATTTTCGACTGGGTAAATATGAATCCAATCTGGCAATACTGGCACAAAACCATGCTCCACAGATATCTGATATGTTTGCGTTTATGGTTCCCTAGTGGATATTTGTTAGCAGACAAAATTATTCTAAATTTACTAGTCCACCGGAGATTTCAACAATTGCGGTCAGCTTCCATGCCAGCACCTGCGAATTGTCACAAACCCCAGATTTTCGCAGATCCGTTTAACTATGACAACCCTGCATGCTATGTTTATTTTAAAAAATCTACTTATTCTCAGAGAATTTAATTCATACTCAAAAATAATTTCCCATCATACTTAATGAACTAACTCAGCTGACAATAAAAACAAGCATCAATTCGTTCAAACTAATCAAACTGTACACTGTAAGTTATAAGCCATTACACTTTTTTTTTTTCCTTCCGTCACCCTCAGTTCTGAAGGGTGAGCATTTCCATTTCACTTCTGTATAAAATTTGACTCACCCATTGACAGATGGGATGACTTTTCCTACAGCCTTGGCTGCACCAGTAGAGGAGGGGATGATATTTTGGTAGGCTCCACGACCACCACGCCAGTCCTGTTATTTGGTGGATAACAATAACCAATGTTACATAAAAATCATTTTTTTGGTTCAAAGTGTAAGCATTTATGCAAAACCCTAAAACTCAATCAAAAACCTAATCAAATTTATTAAATTTTGGATTTCAACAGACGCAGCTGTTTAATCTCACATCATAATGATTTTGCTTCTTCCATGTGGGCTAAGAGCAAAAAGTGTTTCACGATACAGCATTTAAAATAACAAAAAATGATCTCACCTTGTTACTGGGACCATCCACCGTTTTCTGGGTGGCTGTAGCAGCATGGACTGTGGTCATCAGGCCTTCAAGAATTCCGAAATTGTCATTGATAACTTTGACCAATGGAGCCAGACAATTGGTGGTACAGGAAGCATTACTCACGACTGTCATGTCTTTTGAGTATTTCTCCTCATTCACACCCATGACAAACATAGGAGCATCAGCAGATGGTGCAGAAATCACAACTTTACTGGCACCTCCACTCTTAATGTGTACCTAGAGATAGCAAAAAAAACCATTCCATTAATGGTCCTGAAGAAAGCGTAAAATGTCATGCACAAGAACGGACTGAAATCTGAACATCCCTATTATCTTTTCTGATGGTCAAAACAATATCACTAACATCATTTTAAGATAATTTGTTGGAACAAAGCAGGCAAAAGATATATTGCTGAGTTCAACAGGCACACCACTCTTGTCATACCGAGTAACTTTTGCCACACAGTCTTTCCCTGCCCAAGCTATTTCAGATTATTTAGCTATTGCATGGTGGTGTTGTTTCAATATATGTTTTGCACCCAGGGCAAATGAGTCGGAAGTCCTGCCCCGCAATTGCGAGTTATGGCCATTTGTAACTAT
This sequence comes from Peronia peronii, assembly GCA_039654565.1. Classification (NCBI taxonomy): domain Eukaryota; kingdom Metazoa; phylum Mollusca; class Gastropoda; order Systellommatophora; family Onchidiidae; genus Peronia; species Peronia peronii. The sequence continues at coordinate 9,443 of JBCEWB010543088.1, read as the reverse complement.
TTTCCAACTCAGATGCCCAATTTTTTTTTTTCAGGTTAGACAAAGTTGAATTTTTGTTTTGTGGAAAACAAATAAAACATTTTGTTATCTCAGTAGGAAAATAGTCAAAAATGGCCATAACTCGAAATCGCCCAGCACGACTTCCGATCATTTGCTCTGGGCGCAAGAGATATTATAAATTTCTTCTCTTTAGTTATATTTCAATTCGGTTTTGAGAACAAAACAAAATAGCTCCCCTATCTAAATCTTCTATCACTATTTATCAGCCAATATTATAATACTTATTTCTGCTGCCCCAAAGTTTTGTTTATCTCAACAACCACACCCACCTTTTCCTCTGCTACTAAATCGACATGCAATCTACATGTAGCTCTAGATCTAATACCTGTAGATGTACTGGACTAGTCATGACTTTTAATGCTTCCCTCATAACTGTAACTAGATCTTGGCTCAGATCTATTGTTTATACAACACTAAATTCTCCACCAATTCATCATCATTTAGTGTAAATGGATTTGTCATTGTAAGTAATGTCAAAACTTTGCTTTCTCTTTGCGATGCACCTAATTTTCAAACAACACATTTGAATCATTCCATTCATGCTATCCACTGTAGATTTTGACTAGCTCGCATCACCTATCTACTATATATTATGTTGAGGAGTAACTGAATACTTCACTGATTTCATTTTTTCCACAAATTCCCCCTCCCCTAAAAAATGACATGATGAAATGAGGTGCTGGTCAATTTCTGAGCATATAGCGTAATGCTATCGCTATCAATGTAAAGCTTATTCATTTCCATTTCTGTTGATGAGAAATCTTTGTTCTACTTGAATAAAGCTGAGGATAGTGGGAGTGACCTGCAGTTGCATTTAGTGAACAATGGCTTTGCTAATCCTTATTAATTCTCATAGAGGTCATGTCACTAATTAACAACAGTTGCACCTTTACTTATTACATTTCAGCAAATTTACCTGTCAAATACATTTTTGATTGGGCATAGACATGTTTTATGGACAAAAAAAAAAATTGTTTTCAAATATCGCATTAAAAAGTTCGCTCCCTGTTGACAAACTCAGATCTCTCCAGTTGCCTCAGTTTAGTAAGTGCCTGATTTCACCGTGTCGTGTCTCAAACAGGTTTTTGAAATGAAATTTTAAGCTGAAACAAGTGAAACACAGGAGGCCCGATCCATATCTGATATAGTGTAGAAATGAGATTATGCAGCCGGACTGGTGCTTACTTACACTGGCTTTATCTGTGGTTGTGAATACACCAGTTGACTCTACAACGTAGTTGGCACCAGTATCTTTCCAGTTAATGGCACCTGGGTCTTTCCTGGACAGAACAAACAGCAACAAATTTATGACAAATGTCATGTTGTTGTGTGTCTCATTAAAATATCCAAATTTCATAAATTAAATATAATACATAAATCATTTTCCACCCAGGATAAATGAGTCGAAAGTCGCGCCGAGACATTTGGAGTTATGGCCGTTTTTAAATATTTTTCGACTGAGATACCAAATTTTTTTATTTGTTTTTCACAAAACAAAAATTCAACCTTTTCTAACCTGAAAAAATAAATTTGGTATCCAAGTCGGAATTTGGTTAAAAATGGCCGCAACTCGCAATCGCCAGGCGCAACTTCTGACTCATTTGCCCCAGGCGCAAGACAATTGTGTTTCATCATCTCTCCAGCTACTTTAAATTTGCAAGAAGTATTTATTTCTTCATGTTTCAAGTATGCTCAAGAAATGCATCCTCTGACTACACAAGAAATATTCTCATGATTGTCAGAGGCATCTTCCAAAACATGCAAAAAGGTATCTAAGCATACAAGGCAACAAGTGTCCTTGGAAGACAATTTGGATCAATCTAAAATATAGAGAAACGGTGGTTTTAACATAGAAGAATAAGGGTCACATATAGGCCCTCAAGTACCCCGAAATTATTCTTTGGAAGACTTTTTGTTGATTGAGATTAGGGGGACAAACTTGAGGAAAGATGTGAACAGAGCCTGAAATGGCAAAAACAAAAAAAAGACAGAAACCATACAGAGAGGGTTAGTATCTGAGGCAAGGCTATCATGAGGCTGTAAGCCACATAAAAAAAAGTCTCATGTCAATCTTTTCCCCTAAAAAAACTTTGAATATGTTTTTTTCAAAGCTGTATTTTTTTATCATTATTTAAAAAAAAAATTTATGGACCAATTCTGAACAAATTTGGCATACGTTACTTTCAGAAGAAAAACAAAAGATGTATATGTGCAAGTCCCAATATGTATGCTTCGGCCAAAAGTTTTTTGTTACAGAAAAGGTGAAATTTGTGAAATTTCACATGGCCTTTTCAAAAGTTTTCATCTAAAGAGCTGAAATCAACGTCCCAGATAAAATGATAAACAAGAATAAGTTTCATCAAATTCCATTATTCATTTTCACATTATTCCAAATTCCACTAATATTTGTCAGAGACAGCCATTTCAGAGCAGCCAAAATCCAAAATGGTGGTGATACCATAGCAACTGCATGTGCCAGTCAATTTATTTTCACTGTTTTCTAATTAGGTCATGCCAAAAACGATGAAAAAGGCTAAATTTTTTTGTAATAATAAATAAAAAATATCCGCCTTCCCGCAAATGGAACAAAAAAAAATATAAAAAATCACAAATTATGCCTACTCTGCGAAGACAGTGATGAGTTGTCCATCAATTTCCAGTTTTCCATCTTTTTGCCCAACCTGCCCAGTGTATCTACCATGGGTGGAATCATACTGGAACATGTAGACCTGGTGAAACAAAGAATGGCACGTGAAATTCAAAACTATCACTGGATGTTAATGAATGTGGTACCATAACGCACCTCAGTAAATCAGAGCAAAATAACAGAAACCCATCAACAGTGCTCTGAAAGAACTTTGCGAATCATATGGATTGAGTATAACATTGCAACAAAGAAAGATTTACCAATTCCTGAGAACATTTTCTATGCACGACAGCTAAATGACTGAGCAATATTAATAGCAGTATGTCTTGCGCCCGGGGCAAATGAGTCGGAAGTCACGCTGAGCGAATTTCGAGCTACATCAATTTTTAACTATTTCCTGACTCAGATATCCAATTTTTTTCCCCTACAAAAGGAAAATTTAACCTTTTTTCAACCCGAAAAAAAAAAGGGGGCATCAGAGTCGGAAAATAGTTAAAAACAGCCATAGCTCGAAATCACCCATTGCGACTTTCGACTCATTTGTCCTCCGTGCAAGACATTTTTTAAATGTAATAAAACAATTATGTTGATCTCAATTCTTTACGAATATTCTTAAGCACAATTGAGTGTGTAGATGAACAACTGATTTCTCCCCAACTCACCATGTACTCCAGACTAATGAAGGGGTCATTGACAGCCACAACTTTGACACCCTTCTGAATGGCAGCACGCAGGGTCAATCGGCCAATACGACCGAAGCTGGCGATAAACAAAATATATTTTTATGAGTGCAAACTGCTTTGATTAAATCAAGAAAAAAGTTTTATATTTAAAGGTTCCTAGGACTGAGGAGGAAAAAAAAAAGGTTTTACCAATTTGCTCCACTGTAAATTAATTTGTGCCACACATGTTTATTTAGTTACTCTTAGATACCAACAAAAACATAATTGTTTATTATATAATGTTAATGCCATATAATACTAACTTCTTGTAAAGTTTAAGACAAAATTTAAACAGCTGTCAAAAATTGTGGATCTCATAACCTTGCCTTTAAAAAAAAAAAAAAAAAAACTTTTTAAATGATAATTTGACCTTTATAATTCGCTAATTGACTTGACTATGCCTTTCCTTAGCTTACCCATTGATTCCGACTTTCAGCTCAGGCATTTTGTGAGTATTTAAATTTCCTTTCCTGAAATAAGAACAGAAACTTTGTAACTGAAAATAAAGTTGATGACACAATACAGTACTGAGCTATATTACATTATCACTGATGTTATACAATTTAAATTAGTGCAGTAGAAAGATAACAGGTCCTTGCATGAAACTGTATTTCCTATTCTCTCAAAATATACACTTTCAAAACAGTTCTAAATAGTTAATATTTATCATCTATATTTATTAACACTCTGCATTTGAAAAAAGATCAACCCAGCAAAAATTTGACTTCTATCCATGACCCTTACAACTTAAATGTCAAGGTCAGGTGAAGCTCCATGAGTGAAAACACTGTACAATAGATCTATATCAGAGATTATTGAGATTTCCTTTGGAAATTCATACTGTGATCTTTTAAGGCAAAACTCTTCTGGGAATGGAAACAATAATTTTATGTCAACTATTTTACAATTATAAGGTTACTTTGAAACATTAGCAGTTTCAAAACTTGGTTTCTGAATCAACAAGGCTTACAAGGTGAAATGGTTTTGGCATATAATATCTGAAACTATTGTCCTTAACAACAAACAGCACTTTAATTATAAAACAAACAACTGCAACAAGAATACCATACATTCTAAATGTAGGATTGCCCAAAAGTCGAGCACATCTCAATAGAATTTAATGCTTGTTCTCCACGAACAAACATGTCTTTTGGCCTGGCCAAAAGAAAATTCTACCACAGTGATATTGTTGACTTTACACACTCTTTTAAATCGTCACCTTAACAACTGTCACAGCATTTCTCCTGATCAAAAATCTCTCATACACAACAACACCTTATACTTTGTTTCTGCTGGGACGGTATGGGAAGGTCCAATCACATTCACTGCAATCAATAGAAAACAGTAATATGTCTGGAGTTCTATAACTTACAATTCACTGTCCATAATGCTGGGATGTAAATCAGTATGGAGTAAGTTCCGAATTCAGATCTCATCCACCTCCACTCATTTCTGCATCTTTTTTTTTTTTTTTAATCTTTGATTTGGGAAACATTAATTTGAGACATCATTGCCTTGTAGATCTAAGTTTGCCGTACTGTGTTATCGAAAGACCTTGTAACCGAGATCTCGCAGTTTAGAATAATAATTTTGATTTTCATTGTCTAAATTCGGTCTGGAGAGAATCTAGGAGTAGGAGGCGACTAGATCTAGACCTAGATCCAGAAGTTCGTGCATTTCAAACTATTTTTTGGCCTTGGTCGGTGGATAGTGATAGATCTAGAACTGATAGTTTCTAGATCTAGGCCTAAATCTAGACTCTTGATTGTTAGCAAATAAGATTCGTCCCTATGTCCCTGTGCAATTATCTAAACTGGCAATTTCAGAATGCACACATCAATAATTAAGTTTAGGGTCTAAAGTGTGCGACATTCTGAGATAACTGTTAGTCATGACAATTAAAATTATTATTAATCTGATGAAGAAAACAACTGTTTGACCCCTTTCATCGACCTTGAACTTCACACAAGGTTGGACTGCAACCTTGACATCCTGAGAGAGAAAATCTTGCGAAAAGCAATACAGCATTTTTTTCATTCTCTTATTCTTACAGATGTGGTGGAAGTTGCAACGTAGTCAGTCGAACTAATCACTATGTTCAAATATTTACCGGTACAAGGTCTTATTTTTAAGGGGAAAAAATCATGCCCTCGACGGTAAGAGGTCATAAGCAGCATTTCACCGGTACGTGTGTTAAAACAATGTTTTTGACATGTAATCAAGCTGCAAAACTAAAAACAATACCACATTCAATGAGTAAAGTAATAAAATACACCGGAATATATAACTAAATCCCTAAAACACACCAAACATTGCAAAACAGACGCGTTGAGACAAGCCTACCTGCGGTTAAGTTACCGGCTTGTGGGAATGATGATGCGAGAAGGCAAAGGAAATGATCCTTGCGCATGTGCAGACTTCTATGACGTCAGACTCGGGTAATTCCGTGACAGTCGCTAAACGTCGAGTCGTCGATGGTATGACCAGAAAGATCTCTCAGTGTACGACGACGATGACGATACCCACACACTTCAGAGAAATCCCATCTCCATATAGCCAATTTTGAGGCCCAATCCTACCCCAAAATATCTTGGGCCTAGCCCATCGTTGGCCAATCCTTGAATTGACTCAGGTACAAGAACCGTGCACCAGTTCCGGGTTCATTGACGTGCAAGTTATCACACATCACAGTCTTTTTCATACTAATCTTGTTTTCTTTTCCAAAGAAGTTAAATCTATATTATAAAATTGCACGATGACCCACAATAGGCTTATGGACTCGAAAACTACTGAACGGATTCCTCTGAAATTTGGCACACAACATTGTTCCATATGGATCTGTGCTTCTATGCACATAAACCCGAAAAAAGCTCGTTATTTTTGACGTTATCCTACAAATGCGGTAATAACTGAATTATAAACTCGCGAAGGTGTTTGATCCGAATTGTACTTTCGATAGTATGACGCGTTCAGAATACGTTTTCTTTGAGTTACATTCAGTTTGATCAACCAAAATATCAACATCGAGGTGCGCACGCTTTGCTATACACTTTAAGTCCCAGGGCTACATTTGAAAAATCTCCCAAGGAGGCCGTGGGTTCTCTTCTAGTTATGTAATAAAATATTAAATAAATAAAATGTCTCAACTTGCGAAAACGATGTCGCTGTTTACGCGAATGCATAGATGAACCAATTTGAAATTTGGCATGACAGCGCAATGATGCAGTCGTCTCATGGTCTCGGTTGTTTTCAGTTATCCAAATAACATCACCAAGAACTTCCGTCTGGCCATGGTAGACACATGGCCGGCAGGGCTTTTCATGACGATGATAATGGGGTTCAAAAATCTGGAAATTTATTTACGTGTATTTCGTTCTTGCATATATTTGTGAACATTGTCTTTCTTTTGTTCTTTCTTTCTTTCTTTCTTTCTTTTTTTTTTTTTTAAAGTCTTTGTGATGTTTTAAGACACTCCAGCAAAATGATGATAATGAATAATATCACAATACCCCATCCGATATATCTTTATCGCATATTCAAGCCGGATAATCCCCTCATCAGAACTGTTCAATGACAGAAACTAGTCTGCTGCAAAAGATGGTCTAGATCACCATTTTACCCGGTGCCCTAGCTTAAATTCCAATAACTCATCAGCCAATCCCTGCTCTCCTAAGCTAACTGTGGCAAACGATATGATGTACTCTTGGGAAATCGTTTTGACCAACCCTATTACTTTCCCTTGCCAGACCCAAGAGGTGTTGAACAAGCGGTACAAATAAGGAAAAAAAAACAAAAAAACACTTCTCTGTGCTCTTTGCTCGAAACTTACTTCATGAAAAAATTCTGAAAAAATTATGGTGCACGAAAAATATTATATTCTTAGTGTAATAATTTTATCAAATGTTTTAATATCAATCTTTCGAATGACAAAAAGTAAAGCGATTTTTTTCCCTCTTTACACTACTTGTTCAACATCCCTTGTAGCTGGCAAAGGAAAGTAATAGGGCTAGTCAAAACCATCTCCAGTTCACAAGCTCAAAGACCTTTAATTATTCGAAATACAGCCAGGATCAAACGCTTCAAATCTATATCTTAACCGAGAGTTGTATGAACTTTCAGCAACTTCGAGTGTTTTGAACCATAACTATCGGTTGTTGTTTTTTTTACAAATTCAGATTACAGATCTAACTCTGTGCACACTGTTTATCCCCGTGCACAAATCTGTTCATGCAGTCATTATCGCAGAAGGAAAAGTGATGATAAATAGAGAGAATTCAGCTGTTGTGGACTGTCCCGTATTTAGATCACACCCTTATGTTACAAGGGAATAAACAAGACAGCAAGAAATATTTCGAAACCCATCTTAATATTTAAATACTATTTTTTCTTAAGGCGAAAAACAAGCTCACGTCATTAATTCTATCTCTCTCAATTTAGGTCAGATCTCTATACCTCCTCTCGGGTGGTTATTTCGGTCTCTTAACTAGAAATGTGTAGATTAAAACATTTTTTTTTTATTTTGTTAATTTAATCTCGTTTGCTTACTTCTTTTGAAATTAAAAATAGAAAAATAGGTACCAGTTCAGATTTAGCAAATTTTCTCCAATTTGAGAATCCTTGATTCACACTTAGCGGAACTTCAGTATTGCACAACCAGGGTGCATTGAAAACGTGCAATGTGACGACTTTTGTGCAGTAGCGGACCGAAATAATCCCCTTGTACTTTAACCTGTACGCGTTATCAGTCAAGCGTCTAGTCTAGGTCTGAGGTTACAATGCCACAGCAGTTGCCTAAGATTAAGAGCATTACTACAAGCTTGCTCTGACAGAACACCTTTTTCATTTTATAGTTTTGTTTAATTATTCATTCCATCTATGTAAACTAGCGGAAACCCCAAGGCTTTCGTGGGAGTTGTTTTTTTTTTTTAAACAAAGGTCAAACCGATACTGCTCTGCGACCCAAAGAGCTTGGCCAGCGTGTGCACCTCAATATTGGTATTTTGAATGATTAAACTGAACGTTACCCCATGAAAACACATTTGTTGTTTTAGATTCTGTACGAGTGGAACGAGTATGTTCCTTGCTCCCACCTGCAGGCAATGAAAGCCCGCCATCGGTGGAACGTCTCCCATGAAATGTCATTCTCGACGTTCTAGGGGTGACATCTTTTCTTTCTCTCTTTGCTCCTGTCTCCTGTCCCTCTCTTTTTTCTCTTCTCTTCATGACGTGTAAACTTATCGTACCGTGTTTGGCACAATACACATGTGGCTGTGATCTTGCTGATATGCCGCTGAATCCTAAGACAAGCAACACAAGCAAGCAATTCACAGCGGAAGCGAAACATAATGCGTTTCTAACGGATCAAACACCCTCCTGAATTTACTATTCAGTAGAGTTCATCAGTATCCCAGGAAATCCCAACGACCCACGACCCTGGCCTTGCCTTGGCCGTAACTTTGCCTTATTTCTACGTTTGATCCTGTTAAGGTGGGTAGGAAATTTACGACTGAAAACTCTTGGCTATGGGTGACGTACTCATTTTTTCGAGAAATCTTGTGTTCTACTTTTGTTATCGCCTTTTTAGATTAATATTATATACCATAAACTATTTTTTCGGGTTTATGTAAGTAGAAACACAGATCTTTATGCAACAATTTTGTGTGGTAAATTTGAGATTCAGCAGTTTTCGAGTCCATAAGCCTTTCATGGGTTTTGTTGCTGATTTATTGTATAGATGCACACATCACAATATTAAAATAAGAAAAAAAACAACAAACAAACAAAAAATGCACCCTCTCCCTCCCTTATAGTTTAAAAGAGAGATTGCAAAACGATTTTCTTCTAGACATCAGTTTTTAGAGGTCGGCGTTTTGTCCAGGTACACTGGGTCAACCTTGAACATTATCGCCCAATGACTTTCACAGTGTGCCTATGTTGTTATGATAAGCTCCGTTACACTAGTAATGTTGTTACCGGCAGGTCATTTACGTCATTTACAATGAAAGATTTAAGCC
>JBCEWB010543087.1:23280-36756 GCA_039654565.1 Peronia peronii | reverse complement strand
GGGGTTTGGAAAAATGGGGAGATGGACTTAATGAAAACAAAAATCAAAACAAAAGAAAAAATCTTTCAGAGAACAGAGGTTTCGATGAAGTTTGTCGCCTGGAGAAGCAGATAAACAAATAAACCCTTTCTTTACGCTAAATATTGCACAGGTAGGGATGTTAAATTTTAGAAAATGTTAAATACATTGCTGATTGCTATAGTTACAGAGTCTCATATGAAATTGTCCACCTTTTTAGCTAAAATAATAGAAATAGTGAAACGTTGTTATACTATATGAGATGAAGAGCAGAGTTACATATAGAGTGGGGCAGAAGTCATGATTCGCTTGACAGCCATATTTCTCAGGATGCTTATAGGAATACAAATGCGCCAAGTTAATGTTAAACATATCAAGAAATAAAATAAGAAATTTACATAGTACGTTAACAATGAAATAAATATTTTAAGAAATTAAATAATAAGATAATACTATAACAATGAAATAACCACAAATATAAACCAAATATAAATATAACCAAAAGTGAGTCATGAATTCTGGCTCTCTCTGTATGTTAGAGTGTAAAGGATGTCAGGCCGTCTGTGCACACTTTGGGTCAGCGTGTCAGTTGATGTGGCATGTTGGTGGATGATACTGTCATGGCAGGCTTGGGCCAGTTCGAGCACTGCAGTAAGCCACTACAGGCTATGTCTGGGCTGATCACTAATGGTCTTGTCTTATCTGCTTCTTCCTCAGGCGGACCCTAAGGCCACCGTGGAAAAGGAGATCAGCAGAATCGGCCCAGGGGGATACTTTGGAGGTGGGTCACGTGATTGGTGTGTCTCACAGATATCTGCATTCTCTGTCTGCAGGATTCTTTTTCTATAAATCTGACTCATTTTATGATGTCATGTCTTTGAAGGATGTGTGCTTCTCAGATTTGTCTGCCAATCTTTCTGTCTCTTGCAGATCATGACATCTAAAAATCTCCTGTTGAAACATCAAAACTGGAAGTTTTTATTATCCAACATTTTTTAATGAAACAGATATCGATCCATGTATTCTTGCAAAAGTGTATGGATATTCCTTGCATAGTGTGTCAGAGTGTGGTACTATCCTAATCGGTGTCTCATCACTGTTGTTATTGAAAGTATGTCCATTCCTTGTGCAACATTGATGTATTATTATGTTTTCATTGGGGAGAGAAAGTGGATTGTTTATTAGAATTGATCTGTTCTGTGGCATCCCATCCTAATGGTATGTAAGTTATAAAAGCCTTATGTTCAGGAAGACACCAGAATGATTGTCATTCTATCATAGTGCTGTAAGGTACTTATCTTATGCCCGATGTTTGTCCTCAGAGCTGGCCCTGGTGACTCGCAAGCCTCGAGCAGCCTCAGTGTATGCAGTGGGCCTCACAAAATGTGCAGGTAAGCTCAGAGCCATCCCCATGGCCACTCACAGCAGATCTTTATGATCCTCATTCCAATTATGTCGTGGCAAAAAAAAAAAAAAAATGAATAAATAGATAAATTAGCAAATAAATTAACAAATAAGGAAACAAATAAATAAGCAAATAAACACTTAAATAAATAAATAAAACCTTGCTTTAGAGTCATAATTGTTTCACAAGGATTAGAATGTAATGATAAAGTCAGAGATTTGTGGATCAGACCAGAATGGAATTCACAGAATGAGCTATTTTAACTATCAGTCAAATTACTTTTTTTTTTGTCAAGTACAAAAAGTATAACACACACATTATAAAGAAGGGGGAAAAAAAATCATTTTCTCCCATTATTTGAATATTAGAAAATTCGCCATGTGATGAAAAAAAATTTTTTTTTTGTTGTTTTCATGAGAATTTTTTCATAATTTTTTGCTTCAAGTTTTTAAATAACTAGAATAAAAGCGAATTTTTTTTTTTCTTCCCTTCTTTCCAATGCTTGTAGAACACCTCTTGTATTTGGCAAAGGGAAGTAACTTTGCCGACTGAAAAAAGGACTTGTTGATTATGTAGATTGTTGAAATTAATGTGTGAGTCTAGTCGCCTGTAATGGGCCTTTGTATGAAATTAATTTTAAATGGAAAGAAAACCTAAAATATGAAGACTGTAGAATGCACCACTAGATGGAGACTTCTGTCAGCTTGTAAAGATCTTATGTCTACTTATATTTCTGAAAACTGTAGGATTATATTTTTCATATTGGTTTATGTAGTCATGTAATTGGACTGAGTGCAAACAATCAGTTTAATTGGAGGCTTTTATTTCCTTTTCACATGACAATTTTTAAATGTATGTAAAAGTTCTTAACTATAATTGTGGTGTAATAAGGATTCTAATAATAAATATTCACATACATTAAATTATTCAAATAATTAAAGTTTTTAAAAGTTGTTTTTCCTGAAATTTATTTATTTATTTATTTATTTTTTCAGCCAGGGATTATTAAAGTTATATTATTTCTTGCTGTCAGTAACTAATCCGTTCCCTTTGTTTCTGTCCCCAGTGTTAGATGTACACGCATTTGAGCGGCTAATGGGACCATGTATGGACATCATGAAGCGGAACATAGATCACTATGAGTCCCAGCTAGTATCAATATTTGGAGACAAGGCTAACATTTCAGACCTCCGGTGAAATTTGGCCTTGCATTAGTTCAAAAATAGACAATTTATTGGGTGCGATAGAAAATGAAAAAAAAACAACAAACAAACAAAAAAAAAAAAAGAAGAAAAAAGAGAAAGAAGGAGAAGAAGACAGGGATGGAGAGAGAAAAATAAAATAATCACCTAAAGAATAAATTTATTATATATATATTTCCAGACATTGTAGTTGGTACCACGTGTTTTTTTTCCACTAATTTGTTATCCATACTGGGAGCCTGCATATATTTGTGCTGCTGTTGCCATGGTGATGTTTATAAAATGAGTGTGTCGTAAGAGTGTCTGTGTTACGGTATATGTGTAGTAGGATGTCACAAGTGAACCCATGTCTTCAGCTGTTAGCAGATGTCAGGACTAGTTCAAGCTGGTTTTTTTTGTTTGTTTTTTTTGTTTTGTTGTTTTTCAGTTGTTTGATTTTAGTGACCTATTTTGAATAGCCATCAATGTGGATGGATAGTAACATTAGAAAGTATGATATTATTTTGTGAAATACTTAACATTATATTATTCATGCAAAATAAGTGCTAGATCACAGTTTTCAATGATTCTTCCATATGTCTGCATGCTTGAAGGCAATTTGAAAAGCAATTTTCGACAAAGCATATGGGAGAATTAATGTTGGAGAAGCGTTGCTAGAGGCCACATATGCTTGTCTCAGTGCTGTGTGAAGCCTCAGTGATTTTTATCTGATTTGTAGAGACCCTGACATCCTAGTGGTCATAGTGGGATTTTTGCCTGGTAGTCAGAAGCGTGGGAGATGTGGCATTGAATGTCCAGAATACTCTGTAAACTTGTTTCTATTGTTTGTCTGTCAAGAGATGCAGTCCTAGTGAATGTTTTGAGCAGTCAGAGTGAAAGAAATCTGTAGCAGGTTTCACTCCTTATGAGCCGAAAGTGTTAAAACCTTCTTGGGCCGTTACATTGACAGCATAAAGGCAAGATAGATTTACTAGGAACTGTACTAGTATAGATTCACTGGGAATTGGACTGATCAGTCCATTGTCTCCTGTGACTTGTAAGTGAAACACTAATCTTCAAAATTTTTTGTAACTAGAGATCTGCACCCGGGGTAAAATCACGGCTAGATATGCTCTGTGGTGTTTCATACGGAATTATCATTCACGAATGCTAGAGAATGAACTGTTTTAATATTATTGAGCCTGTTTGTGAACACAATAAGTACACAGATGCTAGAAATTGATATTGATATCTGTATGTAGACTGTGCTGTAATTGTTGCGATGTAATTAGATATAAAAGAAAATTGTGAATAGCAGTTGGAATCTTGATCATTGCCAAATATTTCATGGTTTGTCAAAGATTTTGTTCATCATCTAAACTGCATTTTTATCCATCCAGCTGATTGTTTTACACATAGGATTTATCAGGGACTTGAGACAGCTTTTGTACTTTGTTGCTTCAGCCCATCTTTTACCAGAGGGAAATTGGCAAAGTGGCGGTCAAATCTTGTGCTGGCCGGGGTCTATTTCAAGCACTCTATGACCGCCCACCTCATCAACTGATAGATCACGGTTGCTCAGCACTGTCACAGATTTTTGCATATTCAGTTGCCCAATAAATCTTTGTCATTTCATTTTCATGTCCCTGTCAGATTTTGATTATATTAGTATGAAAAGATGAAAGCAAGATAGAGAACAGTTTGTAAAGAGAACTAATTAGAAAATTAGATAGACCAACGCATGTCACTGCAAGCTGAGAATATAGATAGAACATCATCAGCCAAGTGCCAGAAGAATTGGTTGTGCCTCAGCTCTGGGTATCATCAATCCTCACATAGTAAGAGTGTCATGATCAAGACATTGATACTGATAGTGGGTTTGGAGATGAATGATCATCTTCTGATTTACATTTCCTACTGCACTGAGATTAGATTGGATGAACTTGTATGTGTTTATGTATAGTTTTTAGGTATGTGCATATGTAATATGAACTGTGGTCAATGGTGAGAGATGTTTGAATGTGTGGATCAGTACAGAGAATCTGACTATATTCCCTGATTGCCTCCCCTGTTTTTGCTCAATGGTCAGTCTGTATAATGTATCTATTTGCACAATGTCTCCAGATCCAAGAATGGAAGGTAACAGATAGCTATGGATAGAATCCATCAGTGCCTGTTGCACTCTGCTTTTGCTTAAGTTAAGCAATCAGCTATATATAAATCTGCTTCTAATGATGCTTGAAACTGAGGGAAAGTCATATGGACAGCTGTTTGTACTGTTGCTAGGGCTTTGATCTGAGCCAGGACTGAATATGCAACATCAAGGTGCCTGGTGTTGATTGTGTCACTTTGACAATAATAGGTGTTCTCTACACAAACTGCACTTAGGCTGTTAAAATCAGATCAAATTCAGCATCATTGTCTAGACACCAGAGCATGTCAGCCCCTTCCAGATAAACTTAACAATTTTCAACAAATCCTAGATCTGGTCCAAGATCCATTTTTGTCTGAAGGACCTGAATGGCCGCACTTTCTGTCATTATTCTTGGAGGCTCTGCCTTTTATATTTAGTGCAGAAAATGATCTGTCATGCCATCCTTACTCTTACAGTCCATGGTCACTGTCACAGTGGAATGAAATGACTGATTGATTCACCCTGAGATAATCAGAAATTGTTGTCTGTGGCCTTCCATGCCAGGAGCTGGGTGTCCCCCTTCCCTCCCCCTTTCTCTCAGTTTGTGGGCTGTCTTGCTGTGTCAGTGTTTCCAATGGTGCTTGTTCTGTCAAGTTTTTTTTTTTCACACAGTCTGTTGTGTCACCTGCATACTTGTGCTAACCTGCTTGTATCTGGAGGTCAGCCCAACTATAGTTTCTGATATTTATATTGGGCCACAGTTGAACAGATATATATTGAGAAAATATAAGCTTGTATAATCTAGAGTATTGGGTTTGGAGACAAGAATTTTGTTTTTTTCCAATCTATCACCAGAGGATCGAGATAACCTCCACTAGGAGATTGAAAGACGTATTACAGAACGTAACATCACCAGAATGGAATCTGTTCTTGAACTTTCAGTTTATATTTTGAACAACTCCGACAGGAGGGTCATTGTGTGAATATCTAAAAACTCATTGAAATTTTATTGAGCTCAGTCAGATATTTATGGTGTGAAGTTAACACAATTATATGCTGCAGATATTTGAGTTAAATGATGTCTACCCAGAAACTGAGCAGATATATAACTTTCGACATAAGACAATGTAACTGTCTTGCCTGGAAATAGTATATGTATTTGTAAAGTTTGGAATTAGGCAAAATTGAAACTTGACAAGTCAGTGAGAAACAGATATCATTGATTGTCTCCATCCTCAGTATTTAATGCCTACCATAAGTCTAGGGAGTGAAATACATGGGAGAGCTAAGTGTATTTGAATGTGCTCATTTGCTCACTTAAAACTGGTTAGAATGCCATGGAAACCTGCCCTTATTTTGGCGTTGATGCCATCATACTATGTTACTGACATGTTTTTGTCACCCAAGAACTGTTGTTATACTTACCAACCACATATATTTTGTAGTACTGAAGCTTTTTTGTTTCATAGCGGCTTGATAAACCATAACATGTTGTTGGCATTTATCAGCTGAAATCAATATGTAAGTCTTAGTGAGATTATACCACAGATTATTTGGTCAGAGATAAAAACTGGTTTCTTAGAAAGAGACATCTATCCCTGAATCATTCATAAAAGTTAAATGTGATCTTATGAATGCTGCCACAGGCCTGTCATGTTAGCCTGTGCAGCAGTGAGATGATCTTTGATTACATACTGATCATAGTGCCGCTGTATAGCAGATTGATATATAGCCCAATGTTAAGAAATGGATTCTGTAAGCAGGACCTTCATCTTTTGAGCAGCCTAGTGACTGCTTGGTCTTATGTCAGCGGACCCACTGTCCCATGCTCTGTGATTTGTTGTACTGTGTCACATTTGGTTTAACAATCATCCTGTCATTTTTACCTGGAATTGTCAAATTTGCATCCGTTTTGTTTGAAGTTTGAAATCATTGATGATGTGTCCATGGATTTCTATACATTAGTCCATGTTTTGTTGTCTCTGTGTTTGTCCTGTGATCTTATCAGAAGTTGAAGACTCCATGACTTTGTACTGTGTGGTATGGAAGATAAGATGTATATGTATTGTATTGGCAAGATAACCAAGAAGTTGACTCCATACATTCTTGACCACTCCAGCCCTGTGCTGGGATGTGTCTATAGCTCAGCTTACAGCCTGTATATCTGAGCCTGTGATGAAGCATCCCGATGTTCTCTGTATTTTCACACACTTTCTGTTTCAGTTTGGTTCAGTATCTTTGTTTGATTATCAGTGCATGTTTATTTTCATTTTTTTCTGATCTCCTTTTTTCTAACATACCAGTCTAGATGTACATGCCAAGGACACATTGCATCATTGACGCAGTGCAGATATATCCAACATTAGACTGGCATTTTAATCAATTCCACAGCTGATAAATCACTGCCTGATGTCTAGTCCTTAGCATATGATGTAGTCAAACATGAAAACCATCCAGTAATACATTGGTGATACAACAGTCAATTTTGAGCCACAGCAGAATGAGAAAGATCACAAGGTATATCAGAGTGGAGCAGCAAGCATATGGTGGGAAGTTGTTAAGTGGCCTGCCTGTAACAGTAGATATGATCTCTTGATAGTTGTACATTTTGAAACTTGGGAGATAAAGAACTCAGTCATTTGACACAACTTTGTGCCCTAGTTTTTTTTTTTTTTTTTTCTTAAATATTTCCATCCTCTCATGAATATATGCATATATGTCAGACCACCACAAACTGCAGAGCCATTTGAACTGTATCATTTCCCAGGCACTGCATACTGGTGTCGTCTTCACAGGTAGTTACAGTCATATAACTCTGTTATCTGTGGAGGGTTGAAGCAGTTGTCCACTCACCACAGGTCAAAATAGATTCACAAAGCAATTGAGTCGACTAGGAATCCAACCTTTATCAAGCCTGGTGGAGGTGTAAGATAGGATGCCTGGTGAACTCAGGCCTTTTTTTGAGATCATTAGCTATTCAGTCTAAGTAAACTGTCACTGTCATCCCTCTGTTGTTGACCCCTAGACATGATTCTGTGAGCATTCTAGAATATAAAACTTACCCACTATGAGTAAGACCAGATAAGGCTTGTCACATTTCCACACCTAGATGGAACTGTGGACAGTGTGAACTATAGATCAGACTAATCAGGGCCTTTCTATCATCATACCTTTGGCTCAGGATGATGGTTGTTCCTTAGATAAAGGTAGTTTTCAATATAGCAACCACCTAGCTCTCATGGCATGTGATGGCTGACATAAATTGTTATGTCTGAGAAGGGAGAGCAAAGCCAGCTGCTGATGAAGATATAGGCACTTATGCAGGTCTAATTCATTATGGCAACTGCCGAATTTATCTAGTGTTTTTTTTCATGTATCATAGAAGTGGAAAGGATTTATATCAGAAATGCATTTTGCTCTCAAAATCAGAGCACATCGTAGGGTAATTTTGTCTCTTGCTATGTTTGTTTTGTTCCTATGATGTAAGAATAAAGTGGCATTTTGTACTTGTATGGGGATACTTTGCTTTTAAACAAATGAGGCAAAGATAATTTGAGAAAATGTTATAATTTACCATCAAAGGTTTCATTCAATGATTAAATGAATCATGAATTCATCAGATATTAAGCCCTTTTCATCTTTTATTGTGAAATGCAAAATTTGCTTGCATGTTATATATGTGTATGAAATTCTACCCCAATATACCATCCAGATATTGCTTTAAATTTTAAAGAAGAAATATGGATAATCATTTTATTTCCATTGAATTTTTAGTTTCATTTTGTTTTTCTTCACATTGATGTTTTAACTTGTTGTTTTTTTCCAAAGAATGTTTGCTCTGTTTTTTTGTTTGTTTGGCCTACCGTTTAGCTTAGAGGCACACAATGACGTTGTTTGTTCAAAACAACTTATATATGTGCATTTGTATTTATGTCTGACATGGATACTAACCAATAAATTCAAAATACTATCAGTGGTTCATGTTTGTTGTGAGAGAGAGAGGGAGAGAGTCTGCGTTCCTCTGGTGTTGAAGCATAGGAGGTGAAATGAATGAGGTATTTCAAGGTCAGTCATATGACCGAGAGATTGTCGCTCACATGCGGATTTGTGTACAAGCTCTGCGCCTGACAGGCAGCTCTTCAGCAGACATACCCATACCATATAGACAGACCCATGTGTGAGGGATGTTTGTGTGAGGGATGTTTCCTCGGTCGTGTGACTGGCCTCAAAATACCTCATTTTCACAGAAATAGTGTGTGCTCCTACACATTCATGGAACACTTTTGCACCCCAGCTCACTATCACAACATTAATGTAGAGTTTGGCAAAATTCTCTTTTATTCTGTGAATGGGGGTGTTTATATATGATTAAATATTGAAATTGTTCAGGTCGTCCAAACTTCATGTACATTTTCCATACGCTTTTCAAAGGAGATAATCCATTCATATCCCTTTTTAATTAAACAAGCAAATTGACAGTTCTTCCTGATCCCGTTCAGTCAATCATTTTTCAAAAACACGGGAATCATTATCGATTTCTTTAGGTATTGTGAATTGTGGCGTAAGCAAATATTAAGTTCTCAGGGATTAAGGTTGCACAAAACAATTGTGATTTTGATTGAGTTTTCAAGATTGTTGAATTAGTTTTTGTAAAACAGGGAGGCAGTATTCAGCTTTGTCAACAACACACACACACGCAAAAAAGTAAATAAAATACATATACTGAAATCAGAACAGAATCAGAAATCACACAGGAAAAATGATATTCTATATAAGTGATCACAAACACAAGGAGGTCTCATCTCGTTGAAGTTGCAGCAATACTTTATTTTGATGCGTTAACAAAGCAACTGATAAATAAAATACAAAATATATGTCAACAAGTATTCAGTGGGCACTTTCAGTGTAATGTATTTGGATGCAGTTTTAACTTGGCCCTTGGAATAAAGTACATAACCACTACTGGAGAGTGGAGAAAAAAAGAAGAAAAAAAGGGGAACAGATTCTCCTTTGATAATGTCCGACTTGCAGACAAAATGCATAAAAAACAAAATCTACATCCAATAGATAAGTAGTGAGAATGTTAGCCACAAGTGTGAACTAAAAAGTTAATAATTTGAAAGATTTTACACCTATGTGCAATATCAAAATTAGAAAACTTGTTATACAATGTATGCTTTATAAATTCAGTAGATACAGAAATATGTTTTGGTCCCATTAACTTTTAGGTTAAGTACATATACTGTGTAAGGTCACTTATATAACTGAATTGTAAAACTTCTAATTTATTACATTGAATAAAAACCAGATATACCATGAGAAAAGCTGACAAGACTAAAGTGAAGACAACTGTCACTCACTAGCAGGCTGTGAAAACCATGACAACAAACAGATTATCATAAATCAGTTCAATGCGTTTTCATATCTGAGGAGTGGAAACTTAGACAGCTCTAAAGGATCACATTCAAGGTTTGTAAAAATTATTGATTGCACTCCCTGCTTTTGATATTGATGAAACTAGACTTGTGTCATTATTTCTATTTGTATTTTAATTTTTTCTGAGGGGACAAGGAAGGAATGGGCAACACACTGCTGGCCTTGTAAAATATGGTAGAAAGCATAACATGTAATTAAAAAAAAAAAAAGGGAAAAAATGTAACTTGGTATCCCATATTTTTCCGCTGCTAATCATGAGTCCACAGTGCCACAAAAATCACAGCCTTGGAACTAAAGTTAAAATGACACCACTTGCTATACAATCCCTATGCAACCCTTGTACTGGCAGATTTCTTGCTCGGTCAGTCATTCTGTTTCTGTGATTTACAACTCAGTAATTGCTAATTGTGGACAACAAAACATCTGCCAGTGCCACTGGAACTTTTTCTCTCCTGTACCAAGCTTGCAATAATCCCAGGCATAAGTGTTGCATGATCCTTTCAAATTCTAAACAAGACACAATGGCAAGAGCAAAGCAACTATGACTATCTACATGTATATTGTTTCCTAATGTAAAAACACAAATCAGTTATGCTGATATTTAGCCATTGTAAACCTTTTTTTTCCTTAAATGACATAAGCAGCAAGAAAAAAAAAGACAAAAAAAAAGTACGTCGTCAGTCTCTCACTGTCCCTTTTCTCTTTTTCTGAGTTCATTTCCCCCCCCCCCCCTCACACACACACACATCAAAAAATATCAAGTTAGACAGAGGCATAAACAGCTTCAGTTTACAAGAAAAAAAAAAAAAAATTCAAATTAGACAACAAAAATACTAGGATACTTCACAAATGGAATTGTTCATACTTCTTGGACATGATCAGAGAGGTACACATTGGAAAAATATCTTGTAGCAAAAAAGTTTATATATGTGGCTGCAAGTTTGAGTGTAAGTTTTTCTATCGTTCAAGTATAATTAACCATAAAATAACCCCAATAAGATTATCAGATATTACAGTGAAAAATAAATGTAACCACAAAAATGAGAATGGAATACAGGTGATGTATATTCTATTGCCTGTAACATAAAACACGAACTACGTCAAATAAATATGAAAAAGCGAATATTCACCAAAAATATAAAAGAGAATTGGATGACAAGATCAGCAGCAAGTAAAAAAACTTCAGCACATAAAATGTGTGACAATTTCATATTTAAAGCCATAAATTATAAAGCATGCTAGAAACCACATAAAAAATAACAATGCTAAATAAATAAGCATAAATACATACTATAAATTTAATTCTGGAATTCCATGCATATTCTATGTATATTGGATTGAAGACATGAAATGATAGTAGGCCTATATCTTCTTTGCAATTTTGATATCTTGTAAATATTAGATATTGTGAAGAAGAATGAGAGCTTCTGGACGATAAAACACTCTTTTTAATTACAAATTCCCTTCAAATTTAGTGCCATGAATTTTAATCCACAATTATAGGATTCAATTGAGTATCACAATCCCATCACTCGGAAGGCTTTACAAATCTGCATGTAATTGCTGTGTCATCCTCATACCACAGATAATGGATACCCTTTCCAGAATACGGGGCCACAGAACATACTATAGGCTTTTTACTCAACCCAACTTTGAGACAATTTTACCATTTCCGTACGTTCTGAATCGGAGGCTCACCTGTCTCTCCTGAGTTATACATATTGCTCTCCTGTCTGTGTTGCCGTATCAAAATATGTCTAAGAAGTGACAAAGTTAACCTCACTTTTTTCTCCACTGCCTTCTTCCTCATTGCTTTTCCCTCATTACCTGCAGACCCATCTACACAAGCACGAAACGCATGCATAAAAAAAATTAAACTTGCACATATATATATATACTATCCATATATGCCATAAGCGTGTTTCATATAATGAGTGAATTTTATTTTTATCAAATATATATTTATTATAATGTCCAGCATTAAATATGGAAAATAATTATAAGGTGCAATAACTGGCAAAGCTGGAAAACAAATGGAAAAGAAAATGGTCTGGACCCACTTTTCTGTAGTATTTTTGAGCAACATTTACTACTGGTCACACTGTTTGGAAATTTCTTCATAAATTCTTATCATCAACAATAGTGGGCAGAGCCAACAAACATGTATATTACCATACCAACTCCAAATACTTTCAACACATAATAGAGAGAGTATTGGAATCTGCAAATTATGTTTTCAAAAAACTGCTAAAATTGTATTGTTCCTGTAAGATCTTATGAACATAAAGCTCACCCACATAAACTAATTTCGCCTATTTCCATTTAGAATCAACTGAACCCATGTTTTTTAGTGAGTCTGTGGTACAAATCTTATATCGGTACTACAGTCATTTCCAGCACTGATACACTGATTTGTGCTCTGATGCAAGCGATATGTCATTTTCTCCTACAACGTAAAAACTTGGCTCATATCAGATCTCTGTTAGTACTTGACAAATGCTGGCAGTAAACAATATAAGTCAAGATCTTTTTCATTTCAGAGAAAAGAACCTGTCAGCACAGAAACTATTGCTCTTATTTTTTAACGACACTTCAGTCAGATATGAAAGTCTTCAATAGTTAAAGTGATTGAGGCATGCAGAGTTTGATGATAACATACAAATACACAAAAAAATGATATCTCACATGAGCAAACAGTTTTTCATGCAAACGGCTTCTCTTTTCCAAAGTGAAAGTGAAATGGAACACAGGATTAAAAATGAAAAATCACTCACGGAGTAAAATTAAAACACTCACATCTAAGTACAGATTGAAAGAATATCACACTTCAAATTTTCCTTTGGGTCTCTCAAACTTGGCATTTCTGAAAATTATCTTTTTTCATTATACAGTACAGTAAAACGTCTTATCATGAACATAAAGCTTCCTGTCATTGCCCATTGTCTTTGAGCAAGATCTTCACTAATTTATCCAGATAAAATAAAATAACGCTAATTTAGTTTCCATTCATTTTCCAACACATGACCCACAAAAATGCCAAGTAGGAAGAAAAAACTCAAGTCTTTCAGGGATAAAGAAATGGAAAAAAAAAAAATACAAATTGCAGAAGTTGGGTGATAATATTTCATAATAATGAATTAACCAGAAATTCTTCCAGTATGATGAAAATTTTATCAAGGCAAATGAAAGAAATGCCAAAATATGCATATTTCTACGCATTTAATTCAAGATAACCTCGATTAGCAGGTTGAAAGACGTATATAGGGGGTAAGGGGGGGGGGGGGGGGGGGGGGGGGGGGGGG
>JBCEWB010543087.1:0-23270 GCA_039654565.1 Peronia peronii | reverse complement strand
ACGCAGTTAATTCAAGAGAACCTCGATTAGAAGGGTGAAAGATGTATAGAGAACGCAACCCCCCCCCCCCCCCCCCCCCCATTGCATTTAATTGCCAGGTAAGAGCCAAATTGCTATCCAAAAAAAAAAGAAAGAAAAATGACTGGTTTTGTTACACAAAAATCCTGTAGGATAAAACCAGATTTATGTTAGCACCAGTGATATCCTCAAAGTTCTGTCGCTGAGAAATTCATCCATTTTCCTACAAAAAAATCCCCTCACAAATGAATTCACAATCTCTAAGTAGACAGCTACAAAATCCTAAGTTAGTTATATGATTGTTAGGGCAAGAAAAACTGATCTAATACTTATGGTAAAACACATATAACACATTACAAATTCTAACCAATAAATGATTGAATTAAACAAAATAAATATATGGATTTATTCACGGTAGATATTTATGATTTATATAAATCTAATTAAAGCTTTTCTATTCTTTAAATGATTATTTAAAGAATCATACAGCCTAAAGATATTAGCTGTTACAAAGCTGAGAAATAACATACAAAAACATCACTGCCCTCCTAAAGCAGAACATTGTATCAACACAGTTTATACTTTCCAGAGAAAAACTAAAATTAAAATTTCTGAGCACTGACCTGTCTAAAGTCATTGATGCTATTCTAGAAAGTACATAAAAGTAATTTAGATATATTGCATTTTGCAGCATTAACTTCAAGCAACATGTGAATAATTTTTGATGGGAAATGGGAAAAAATGCAGATATATCATTCTGTGATTAGAAATGTAGTTACGACATCTTGCCATCAGCTGGTTGTGTGTAAATGTTCAATTACGTTTGTTTGGTATAAGAAAAACTGTTATTTCTGATGGACACATGTCATTGTACTTGTGACACAAAAGAGATATATGCCAGGCAAGTCCTCAGCCCGAGACATTAAAGCTGAAAAGTATGAACTTGTCAGATATAGTGTCCTGCCTCAGGACAACAGACTAACTCCCTCAGATGTCTAAGTTACTAAGATAATGCTTCTCAAATTCTCCCCCTTTTCCACCTGTTCAGACATGGGTATTCTATACATAATAATTTAATGTGCAGATATGTTCAAAAACATTATGAAATGGAAAACAAAAGATAAAATATGAGATGCATTTTATAGTCAACAGAAATGAAAATACATATATCTGTCCAATTGTCATTCTTATTCCACTTTGGGTGAAGTCAGTACTATCTGTTTTGAGAAAATGGACAAAAATTAATTTGCACAAAACCAAAACTATGATTTAGGCACAAGTAGAATTTGGCTTAAAAAGAAGCATTTAATTAACAAAACAAACTAGTGACTGTTAAATTCAGTAATCACTTATGTAAGCAGTCATTATGTCATTATTATGGCCAACATCATAACTAAAGCCTTAAAAGTAAAAATAAATTAACCTATGTGATTGAGAAATGACCATCGATTCCTCTCTCAGTGGTTTCTGAGCAGCTCTAGAAATTTCAGAATTGTTTTTGTGCCATAGAATCATGAAATAATCAGTATGTTGCCAATGCTGAATGAAAAGATGAACTATTATCACACTAAAAGTGTAAGTATCACATTATCGCATATTGCAGATGCAGAAAAAAAATCTGTAACATAAAATAATGCAAATTGGCAATTCAAAAAAAACAAACAGTTAGTAATAAAAGAGGTTCTTTCATTTGGAGCTTTTGTCAAAAGGTTTCATCTGCTTCCAATATGTGACCTTTGAACTCTTAAGATTTCCCAGGCTAAAAGAACCCTTGGTCCAGTCCATAGAATAAATGGCTTACAATTTACCGCTCTTATTGCTAAGGCAAAGTTAATCTAGTTACTCTGTCTGCCGAGATGACCACCCATAGGAGATTAAAGGTGATAAAATACCTTAACCGTATTGTTTGTAAATGAAGTTTAAAATTGCACACTAAATTTATTTCTAATGAAGTTCTATTATATCTTAATATATTTAAGGAATTATTATGCTATGAAAATTGGTTATTTCTTCCTGCAAAACTCAGATATGGTTGTAGTTAACATAAAGATGCCTTGAAAAATGAAAGCAATCTGCAGTTGAGCCAGCTTAATTATAAAGGTTTTGTATTTGCTTGATAGTGAACAAAATAACGATATTGCCATTTTCTCAGAAACTTGATCAATCTACTGGCAAAGATACTTTGAATGACATCAAGAATGTTTAAGGCATCTTCTTTAAAGACAAAGCAACACATTGTTTCAATAAATTTGATTTCCTTTACTGAATATATTAATCCACTGGCTTCATGCTGTCAGATTTTTGACAAGCATCAGTCATGTTTTCATTTATCCACTTGCATCAAAATCAGTCAGTAGTATTTGAATAGTTTTTTTTTTTAATTTTTTATTAGCATAAAATTCTTAACTGTATCATTTCGAGACAACCACCACAAAGGGGGTTGAAAGACATAAAATAACCGAGTAACTGTGTCATTTGTTCAATGTTACTTTTAATCAAGAGATCATCATGTATTAAAGAAATTATTACCAGCTGCAATCCAGCAAACAGGACTTTCTCTCAATCAGAGAAAAAAAAACCAAATAGTTTTGATCATTTGATTTCACATTACTGAAATTTCCAAAACTGCTATTTCTAATTCAATATTCTCATTTGTAAAATTCTACTTTGATTGTTTTTCTAGTTTCCAAAAATTTCAGATCTTCTTATATAGCTTGACAATCCATTCTCTCGTTCTATCCATCTTGCTCATGGCAATGCTGTATACGACAACAAGGGCATCTCAAGATTTGTTCCATGACTGTGGCATTGGCACTGGGCCTCGTACTTTTGGCAAGCGCTGGTTAAAACCTGTGAGGGAAAAAAACATTAACTGAAGCTTGAAAAAAAAAATCAAATTTTTATATACATTTCATTCCGTCTATTTCAGATAACTGTTGAAGAATCAACCTTGGCACATGGGGAAAAAAATGATTTGTAAAAAAAAAAAATCCAATTGATTGCTTTATCATTTTATTTAAAGAAATCTGGAGCTATCCATGCACAAACCAAATAGCAACTTTGAGAATTATATTTAAACAGTCAATAAAGCAGAAATCATCATGACTGTATAAGTAAGTATTAACTCAGTCAAATTTTGAAAGTACAAAACCATGTGAACACATAACCTCTGGAAACTCAAGGAACATTATAGCAGTCCATAACAGTTTGGTAAGTTCAGGAATGTATATATATGATGGACCAATAATGTTTATGCTAACTGGTGATGATTATTTTTTTTTTATCTGAAGAAGAATTTTATTTTTTACTCATTTATTTACTTTCTATTTTTTTATTTTCTACTTCCATTTATTTATGCATTTATCCATTTACGTATATTTTTTTCATTTTATTAAATATCTAAATACCAGTTGACAGTCTTCATGTTTTTCAAAGACACTTTTACAAATGCTAAATGGTGATGATGATGATCATGACATCCTAAATGATTCTCACCTGGAGCATGTTCAGCCACTGGTTTCCCAGACACCTATAAGCACATAAAAAAAAAAAAGAAAAAAGGAAGTCAATTTAATAATATAGTTTACAAATGTGCTATTCGTCTCTCAGTATTAAAAAATATTATATTTCTGAAGGAAATAAACGATACAAAGTACTGAATGCATCAAAGAGTACATCTTGTTACAAACAGGCTCTGATGGAAATGTCTAGACAGAATCATTTTTGCATACATTTTTGTAGAAACATAAATTAATTAATCTTTTCATTAAACAAACATTTACTGTCAATTTATGAAAAATCACTTGAAAAATCAACCCTTATAACGTTGTTGATTATACAACATCCACTTCAGGTGTATATCATTATACATCAATTAAGTAAATTCTCAACCATTAAATTTATATTGAAATTAAAAAGAAAAACTTTGTCTAACTAGAATATTATGAATACATGACTGTTTCAATTAGAATGACTCAGCCCCAAATTATGAAAAGGAAAAGGAGAAAATTGTTAGTAAAGCCATAATATATGATATGAATGAAATATAATTTTATACATCTAAATCTCACTGAGCTTATGATGAAACATTCCAGATAGCTCCTAAACAAATTTGCAAAACAGATTCTTGACGTGCTTTCTCTTTTTTTTCATCATTTTATAATGCTATTACATACTTTGCTTGGCTAGGACATTTTTTAATAATTTCACCTCAGCTTTAAAGCCAGAGCATTCCTAAAGGAACTTGGTGCAATAACTGGATATGGCTAAATAATTTCATCGGTAAAGAATCTCCATCACTAATGTGCAGTGCTCTGGAAAGACCCGTTTTAGGGCAATGCACATAAGTATACTGAGTGGGTGAAAAATCACAGGACACCAATGTCTTTATTTTTTGGGTCACCCTGATTTTTGTGACTATTTGAATAAGAATATATTTGTTTTAATTTTCTGCTATCCTTGATATTTCTCTCATTTGTTGAAACCTGCTGTTAGATTTTTTCATTACAAATAAAGACTTGTCCGTTAAGATCATTTCGTTATCATCATCCAACTTCCGGGGACTTTCTGGCTATCATGTGTCATAAAAATAGAGTTTTGAACACTCGTTTGTTCAGACGTTATTGGAATACTTCTCAACATTTCAAATATTCATAGCAAATGCCTCCATTGGATCCAAATGAGTTAAAAATTATGAAAAATATCAACCGTTAATGATATGCACCTACTAAAAACTGAACATTTTCATCATCTGAAGGATTTCTCTGGAGAACTGCACAAACAGGTAAAAACTGACTCTGATGATCTACAACATTGTTTAAAATGGCATAGAGCAAGTTCCACTGTATCACTTGTCATGCTAAATTTGCAGCTTGAACTCAACTCAATTTTCGAATGCAGTGTGGCCATGAGCATTCTGAGACAGTTTCAGTCCAAAATGAAACAATCAAAACAATATGGAGAGGGAACGAAGTGCATTATATATCAGATCAGATTAGAAACAGACATATCATGAAGTGATGTTCCTGAACTCAAAACATTGTAACTCCAGAAACATTTCTCTAGCTCTGAAAATCTTATTTTATGTCAGTCTGTGTTGATAGTATAAGGTGAGGTCCACCAATACTATGACATTATCAATGTGCCATCCATGAAACAGATCACTGAAACTGAAATGTTCACATTTTTTTCTTGATTAGAAGAAATAACTAAGCAATTAGGATAAAAAGGAAAGCAATAGATAATATATTTCCAGAATAGCATGCCCCACAAAAATATTTCTCACTCAACTTCTACATGAAAAACGGTCATCTATTTTTTAACTTATTTGCCTCTGCATCTCTTATCTGTAACAAATTTGAATTTTTTTCAGGGAACAAATCAATATGTGACCCACAGAGATCCCAAAGCAAAGATATCTTAATTATATGCCTGAGAGAAAAAAAAGAGAAAATAATGTCTATTCATTTTTTTTTTTTATTACAACGACCATCATCACAATAACTGTAAGCAATATTTCACTGTATTTTATAGTTGATCACAATCAATTAACCAGAGAATGCACTAATGATGAAAATTTGAATAGGACAAAAAAAAAAAATCAAAGAAATGCCAAAATGTGCGTCAGTCTTTGAATTCATTGCCACGTAAAATTCATCAAACTGGTAGATTTCTCTGTAGCAATGTGCAGAAAAAAAAAAAAATTCTTGATTTTTATTTATCAGAAAGGTCTGTATGATAAAAACCTCCTACAAAACATTAACAGATGTGCTATAACAAAGACACAATTCTTCTATGTGTGCGTAAAATATACATATTTTATACCTATACTACTTGTTAGCCCCATCCTTGTGGATTCCATCTTCAGCCCTATATGAGGAGGAGAAGGGGGGTGGGTGTCACTAACTTAGAAACTACTAGAACTTACAGAAAATTTTCCAGAGAGAAGGCAGCTAGAAGCTTTTGCCAATGCTACTGATTCCCATAGATCTATAATGTACTGCGATGGTTAATAAGTGAGACCAAGCTAAGCAGCTCTTCTGCTGAGCTAAGCCCAAGCCTCACAACTTGAAATTATT
Organism: Peronia peronii; assembly: GCA_039654565.1. Taxonomy (NCBI): domain Eukaryota; kingdom Metazoa; phylum Mollusca; class Gastropoda; order Systellommatophora; family Onchidiidae; genus Peronia; species Peronia peronii. The sequence continues at coordinate 17,175 of JBCEWB010543087.1, read as the reverse complement.
TTACCAGTACAAATCCTGTGTATGGGTGGTTCCGCCCACTATACTGTGGTGGTCTTATGTTGGACTGGAGGTACAGACTTGCCTGAACAGGGATTACGGGACTGTAGACATGGTAATCTTTCTTCATGGCACCAGTGCTTAGATTCTGACCCTCCTTGCCAGGATCAACTGCAAGACTATACTGTCCAGTCTCAGACTGGCTGTGATGTCGACTTGCTGCCACACTTGGTGGCAATACCTGCCAACGACCTCCTTTGGGGCTTTTATTGACCTCGGTATATGCAGCACCACCTGATGACTGTCTTCTGTTCGGAGAAAGTGGTGGACCCCCCTTGTGACTTGCTCTATGTCCTTTCTGGACTGCAGTATATGCAGCACCATCTGATAGACGTGGGGAGTGTGGCGGTCCTCCCTGGTGGCTCTCTTTAGGTCCTTTCTTAACATCAGCGTATACAGCACCATCTGGAAATGATGATTTGGCTGGGGAATGTATTGGTGGAACTGACTTGTGATCAGTTTTGGAGCCTTTGTCTGGCACTGGGGAACGTTGAGCAACTGTGGGGGAGACTGGGCCTCCTGATGGGTGAGCAAATGGTGCTGGTAGTTTTTGTGGAACTGATGTTGCTATCTTGTTGGGGCTAGTCTTTACCACATATGTCACCTCTTTGCTATCTGTGTAGATTAAAAAAAAAAAATGTTGAAAGGGCAGTCTAGAGCAGGAACTGTAGCAGAGAAAATATTCACGTTTGGAAAGCTTCTTGATGATATGAGAATCTGAGAGTGTATAGTTATGATCATGATAATAATAGATGATAAGACAAAGAACTAGATATTTGACATATCATAGCTACTGTTGAAATTATCAAATCAATAGCATTTAAAAATGTTGAAATGTTGAGCTGGCAGTCCAGAGCTGAGAGTGTAGAGGAAAAGTTCAGGTCTGGAAAAGTTCTTAATGATGTGAGAATGTGAGGGTGTATGCTCTGATGATAATGATACAGATGATATAATTATAGATCATATATAATAAAGTACTAGAATTTAGTATATCAGGCATTCCTGGGGCTGCTCATAGAGAAAACATGAAGCAATGCTGAAAATGTTGATTGGCTGTATGGAGCAGAGACTGTAGAGAAGACTGTTCAAATTTGGAAAGGTATTTGATGATATGAGTATTAGATCTGATCATGAATATGTCAGATAGTAAAACAAGCAAACTGATGTTATGTCTCAGAAGTTCTTGATACTGCATACATGGCAACAATGCTAAATAATGTCAAGCTATGTCATATAATGTGAGTTAGTCATCAGTCACAGCAATTCCACAGAACACAAAAAAAAAAAAAAAAAATATCACACCGCATCTTTCAATTTTTGCTATGTGTTATATATTTTACCAGTCATTCATCTCTCATAGATCTACATCTTCTCAAATACTCACTGGAGACCAAAATCATTAAGATCTATTGATTTACTAAATATTGAATACTTTTAATCAAGGAAATTGATTGTCAATCTAAATTGATGAACAGCCTATAAATTCTGTCAAATCCTCAATGCTACTCATTTTCTTTGATTCTTTCCAGCATTTGATGATTTTTCTTTTTTTTAAATTAACTTTAAGAAAGTAAATTTACGATGTCCAATAAATCTTTCACACTGTTGTATTCAGCAGCATCCGCCCAGTCTGTATTCTTCTGCCACTAATATAACAAATACATGTATAGGAATGTTTCCCAGTACAATATTGAGATATAAAAGTTTAATTGATAGTTGTTTTCAACACTACAATCTAGATCAGGCATGTCCAAAGTTTGACCTGGGAGCCAATTGCGGCCCGTGTTCAAATTTCCACCAGCTCTCAGCCTCTCTGATATTTCAAGTGACCTACATATGTTTAATCTTCCTGAATTTTGTTTTGTTTTCAGTCTGACTTTTTCTTCATTTTATATAATCTTTAAATATGAAAGACAGAGTGATTTTGATAAAAACATATTTAGATTGATACGTGATCTATGTTAAGAAAAGAAAATCATGCCATCTGCGATAAAATTTCATGAAATTGTTTACCTGCATTAATATTCATTTTAATGGTCCAGAAAATGTCAGGCTGAATGGTCGAACCCATATATTTTCACCTCACCAAATCTGGCCCTCTTTACAAGAAGTTTGGACACTCCTGATCTAGATTAGATCTCTTGATCAAGTTGTCACTTTCCATATATCTGATAATTTTAGTTAAAAACTGTCCAAAATAAGATTGTTGTCATTGGTGACATTTACCGTAAAGTCTAGGTGGCAGGGGTAATGGAAGAGCTGAAGCTAAAAAGAAAAAACAACAACAATTATATTCATATCATCCCAATTTGTATTATATGTGCCTTTCAATTCAGATAGTGCATTCACATATTCTCCATGCAAATGAGTTAATTAAGTCTTCATAGTTACAAGTACTTTCCATTTTCCTCCTTTATAAAATTTTTGTGTTTTCAAGCCTTTTCTATAAGTATCAGCAAAGTTACAATTGATTCCACTTTAAGTGTGTAATATTATTTGTTCATTGTTTGTTATTGTTGTAAGTAGCTGATCAATGACAATAATTTATCAATTATGTCTTTGTCAGTTGAGTTAGACTTTTCAACTGGTTTTAACAACAGCTATGTTTGGAAGGCTTATAATACAATGTAGTTTAAATATCAAACATGCTCTGTCGGTGACTGATGGATGTGTTTTCAGAGGAATATTTTTAGTCTGTATTTTGTGTGGGGTGGAGTCAATGTTCACAGAAGATCTGTACATAACCACGTCTGTGAACTTTGTCCTAAGCTAAAAAATCATGAAGAAAAGTTACAATGATTGACATAGTACTTGTCATTAATAGCAGTAGAGTGCAACATAACATTTGAAAAACATTTGAAAATTAATATGTGTCATTTACATGACTAAAAAGGCTTAAAGTATTATGGAACTTGCATATGTAGTCCTTCTCTATTTGAATGATTTATAAACAATATATCAGGCTTTGTGTCATTTTCAAATTCTTCACATAGTTTCTATGAACATTTCAATAAAATGTGGGCCCATCAAGATTTATCAGATTTTCATGCCTAGACTAGTATTACAATAGACGGAAATTTAGCTTTCAAGGTGTTTTTTAAACATGGGAACAGATAATCATAAATGCTGCGTTTAAAACTTTAAAAAAAAACTTATGAAATCAAAAACATGTATTTTAAATATGTAAATAAACATATTAATTAAATAAATGAATTCCTGTTAATGTTCCCTTGATAGAAAGTATGGGAAAGTTTATATGAGGAAATATTAATGTGATTAAAGGGAAAATGTAATTGCTAGTAGAGATGGAAAAGGATGCAGTGCGCATATCCTGGTGCATGCAGCCTTGCTGATGCAGTCTGAGAGGCAAATGCTTACAAGTCATTACCAGGTAAAATAATTTGTGCTCATGAGCAAAATTAATATGTAAACAGAAACTGATAGAAGGACAGAAGGACTCTATTATATTTTTTTGTGCCTACTAGTTCTCTGAGGAAAAGTCAAGGAAGACGGAATATGGGAAGGGGGGGCAGGGGGAAGGGGGGAAAGGCGTCAATGGGAAAAGAACAAGCCTACCATAAAAGACACTTGAAACTCCTGTCAAATGCTGCTTTAGCTTTCCAGACATTTTTGTTCTGTTTTTCTCCACAGTAAGCATGTAAGCATGAACAAGGATGCACACATATTTGTAGTGTGTGTTTGTTCACAAGTACATCAATGTACAGCGTCAGTCTCTCTATGAAAGTCAAATCACTAACTTACTGATATCTCAAACATTTCAATGGTTCCAAATATATTAATGTCAATCTTTGTGCATGTATTTTTTAAGTCTATATGGAAAAGTTTAAAAAAAAATAATCACTTCAGTTTGCCTCAGGTCTCTATAAAGTTCCCTAAAAAATTACCAGACAGGATCAGGTGAAAGATTATTATTACCCACAATGCTGTGTCAACTCAAGTCTAACATTTGTTTTCCTCTATTCAATCTCAAGATCTAGGGCCTGTCACCAAAATTTAATAATTCTTAATCAAAGAGCTAATAATTATCATCGAAGAACTAACAATTTTCATAAATATATGTTCAATTTTCAACAAAGATTTACGGAAGATGAAACAATTGTCATGAAAGATACATGAATGTAGTAATTTTCACCAAAGGTCTGATTATTTTCACTAAAGTTCTAATAATTTTTACCAAAATTATGATCTTTATTATCAAAGATCTGGTCATTTTCAATAAAAAACTGGTGACTTTCACCAAAGATTTATTAATTTTTCACAACAAATTTTGTAATTTTCACCAAAGATCTAGTAATTTTCACAAAAAAATCTGGCAACTTTCACTAAATGCAATTGTACAATCACCACCAATGCCATCAGAATTTTAAACACGACCTCAAAGCTTTGATGCCACATAGTGACCATTACAAGACAGCATTACGAAGTATGCAGTACTGAGCTCGATTCACATACGACAGAATGCAGTTAAGTACTAGCAGAATAATCTAAGCCAGGAAAAGGGCGAAGCGCAAGGCAAACACTAGATATATGAGATCTATAGCGCCAGACAGAAGCAAGTTTGCATGTCACATGTCAGGGTGAGGAGAATGGAAGACACATGGTTGACAAATATACCTGTCTGTTTGTATTCCTGTTTGTTTTCTTTTGAACTTTATAAGTACTCCATACAAGTCTTCATTTACTTTGGTTTTGACATATATATATGACTAATATTTTACGACTGAAAGTGAGACAAAAAAAGATAACAAACAAAAAACAAAAAAAAATCCCATAAATTTATCTTTCATTCCAATGATTAACCAACTTCCATCCAGCCATATAAGTAAATCTTATGATCCTTGCTTTGCTTCTTCCGTCTGTCACTAACTTTGTATGTCTTGCTACAGTCATTATGAGTATTTTACATGATTGATTTTATATCTAAATAATATTAATTTATATTTTGCTGGCAAATACTGAAAAAAAAAAACAAAGGTACATGTATTATCAATTCCATCTGTCAGCCAAATTCAGCTATGCTTCCCCTAGTAACAATGACTTCGCTCTCAGATATTCTATTTGCCTGAAAATAGTGGGAGAATATATTTTGACTAACATAGAATGCATTTCACTTGTGTTCCATTATTTCATAATTTAAAAACACTGAAGTTTTCTAGAGACCAGTAGTACAATGATCCAATACTGCAACTGAACTGGCTCATTCCTCCAGTCAAACTCATACCAGCTTCAAATTAAACGAATGGCCTAAAATGAAACAAGAAATGAGAGATAGGGTGAGACAGAACAAAGATAAAATAATGTTCCACATGTGGAACAGTTGAAAACTGAAAATATTACTTGAAAGGCTGTATTTTGGTGTCAGTTGTTAATAATTAATAATAATCACTCTTGAAGATAGAGTAAGAATCGATAAAGTGAGAATAAATTAGAAAAAAAACGTTGTGCACCAGCAAAAATTTAATCCCCTAGAAGTAGACAATTGAGGGAAAAAAACGCAAATGTCTTGCGCCCAGGGCAAATGAGTCGGCAGTCCTTTCGAGTTACGACCGTTTTTAACTATTTTCCAAGTCAAATACAATTTTTTTGTTTCCTCACAAAATTAAAACTTAGCCCTTTTTAACCTGAAAAAACAAAAATGTCAGTATCTGAGCTGGAAAATAGTTAACAATGGCCATAGCTTGAGATTGCCCTACGCAACTTCCGATGCATTTGCCCTGGGTGCAAGACAAATAGAGGAAGAGGAACGAATATTGCTACTACAAAATGTTAACACAGAAAGAAAAAGAAACAAATTCTCTTTCATGCTGAATAAAACAATTGTCCACACGGTATGAGATGGGAGATAACAATGTTTATTACCACTACGAGACCAGGTAACTGAAATGACATCTGATGGAAGCTGAACATAGCTAAGAGAGTTATATGGACATTTCGTAAGAGCTCAAAATTAAGCTGTGATATGTGTTATAAGCTGGACTAAGATAATAAAAAAAATGTTTTGTTTAATTCATAAATCACTACTCAACTTCGTCATCTGAACACTTTTGGAAAAGGTGCCACGGTCTGATCCACCAAAATACAAAAAAGAATAGCAACTACCCTTCACTGCCACAATACCATGAAAATCAAAATATAAACATAAAAAGCCTGGGACTATTCTCTCAAAAAATTGACAGAAAAAAAAAAACCTACCAAGTTACACAATAAAAGCTCAGAATATCTGATATTGATGACTGTTCAATAACTGGTTAAAAATAAAAAAAGAGATCCCGTTATAAGATATTGTTTTCTTAGGTGTATATATCTCTGGGTATACGAGTATCTATCAAATGATATAAAAAATTATGATGGTTTTTTAGGTCTAGAAACAGATCATAATTTTGGGTGATTCAATTCCAAAAATGATTTCCTTGCAAAAATAACTTCCAAGTATCAATAAAGTTTATTTTCAAGACTTACTTCAGATTATTGTCATATTTTGGGGAGAAAGCAACTTTTTTTTTTAAATTAACTTTCAAGTACCATTGCATTTTATTTTAAAGGTTTCTTTCAGATTAATATATTTCAGGGAGAAAAAAAAATGATTTTGTAATCAAAATACATGTACGCAGAAAATATACTACTGAATGCCATCTCCAGTAACATTAAATATTGTGCGAATTCTAATATATAACTCATTTTTAAAAAAAATGTTTTATACATAAAAAAATCAATCGAACCTTTTTGGTGTACATAACTGAACTAAGAAATAAGATATCAGAAAGATTACACTTTCAAAAACAAAACCAAACAAAAGAAAAACTGGCTAAGTATCTCACTATTTATGTATAAGACATAAAACTAAAAAATCACAATCAATGAAAATCAGATTCCATAAACAAAATCAATATAATCAGCTGTAACTTAAATACTAGAAACATGGGTGATTTAAGAACAAAATGAGACAGAGTAAAAGTTTGACAGGAAATCACAAGGATGAAAATGACTGATCTCTTTATACCAAGAAAAACAGGAAATGATCAATCAATGACTTTTGGCAAAGACTAGAAAGATGAATCCAGGTTAAAATGCATTCACAGGAATAACAAACATATGTGCATGAATAAGAGCTAGTATTTAGTTATTTCACTTTCTGCTATGACCTCTGAACAGGATATACAGTTTCAGAAAAAAAATTGTGGTGAGGGAAGACTTGCATGTATTTTACATGAATGTTTTTTTAAATAGGCTTACTTTGTGAACCTGCTGCTGTGAAAAAACTGTGAAATTTCGAATCTGTTTTCATATGTAGACATTATTAAACAATTTTCTGGTCTGTACACGGTGATTTGGTCATCTGGTAAATATCGCCAGGCTTTTTGGTATTTAAGATTAATGATGTTTTCTAAACTCAGTAAACGCAAAACTAAATTTATAAAATTAGTTGACAAATGAAATTCAAAGGCAGCGATTCAAGGTGATTCATGAATAACTGACATGATTGTATCTAATGCCTGAGTTTTTCAAAGACAGATAGACAAAAAAAAAAGAAAGAAAAAAAAAAAGAAAAAAAAAAGTGTATCTAATGCCTGAGTTTTTCGAAGATAGACAGACAATAAAAAAAAAAAAGCCTAAATTGAACCAAAGACACTTTTCTTACATGACTGCATTTCATCATGAACAGAGAAAGGAACCTGATTGGCTATTTCATGCACGAAAGAATGTTATCAGTGGCTTTCTTTTTTTAAATTCTGCTTATGATCTTGGGCCAGAGAAATCCACAACGATGTTCACAAATTTTTCACTGGAGGAGAAGTAAAAATGATGTAGGCCAAGGAAACCCAAAAAACGTAGCAAATATGTTCAATATGCAAATTACACTTGGAAATTTATTTAACATTTCAACAAAGTTAATCAATTTCCAATGTCGATGCTTCTTCACTATAGTTTCTGCCTTGTTTGAGGTGATGTCTTCGCACATGGATTAGCACATGGATTAAGACTACACTAATTACCAGTCCTTTTGAAAACTTGCAGGCCTAAATTTGCTTTTAGAAATAGGAAAAACTGTGGTACAGATTGCAAAGTATAGATATTGCAAGGAAGAATATTGCAAGACATTTATAATCAGCAAATATAATTCGACAAATATAATTATCCTTTGTTGAAGCATAAATCTGTAATTACCATCATAAATTTTTTAAATACAAATTACAACATAACAATACAATAACAAAGTTACAAACAGAAATAATTCTTAACATTTATGCGAGTCGCATCGCACTCAAGTCAGAAGTTTTACAGAGAAAAACATTTGCACAGCAACAAAAATGACTGAAAAAGCAACAACATCTTCAATACAGCAATCATAAATTAGTACAGCTTTTTTTTTGTTTTCATGCATAAATTTACAGCAATTATTGTTAAATTCAATGGGCAGTAACAACGTAACACACACTTCCTGCAATTTTAATTTATAACGCATCTCAAGAGTCAGTACTCACAAAGGGGTTCTTTCTACACTACGGATAATATCGCAGGGTACATGAGTGAATTGTTAAGCAAATGTATATAAATATGGTGAAGAAAGTATATGCACATATTCTGTAACTCATTACAGCCAAGATCTATTCCCTATATCATCAAAAACTAGCACAACCTAAATAAAAAACTCCCGATACCTTCTACTCTTCTACTTCTCAGTTCTTCCAGGCTGGTACTGCACCTGTCATCTTCACTGGTGGATCTTACAAACTTAGTTTTCTCAACTTTCTTTTCCTTTACTTTATGTCGGACAATGCTGTTACCTCCTTAGCAATTTCAGCAGTTCTGCAGAACCGTGGGTCTATGCTACGTTCCCATGATTAGCCATCAATGGCATTCTTCCCAAAATGGTTAATCAGAGGTTACTTTATCTGACTTTTGTTTCTATTACCTGCATGACGACTGAGTGATACACTCGTCTTTATCATAAGATCCTAATTACGAGTAAGAGGATTAAGTTTGACTGAGTCCAGAAATGTTCACGTCTATGCATGATTATTTTCTTCTATTGCCAAATTCTAATACCTACGATTAATCTCACACAAGTCACAATGTTTAAGTTCAGTTTAAAAAACATAAATTTGTAACGCAAATGAGAAATACTGATTCAACAGAAAAAGGATAATTTTAAAAATATGTCCTTTTTTTTTTTTCCAAAATTTCGGTATGAAATACTAAAACTCACAAAATGGGTGAAATTTCATGATTCAGTGCTTTAAAAAAATTCATAGGAAAATGTTTCTCAGTATCTGTTAATGACATTAGCTTTCCACTGCAACTATTCCATGTTGTATCTTCAAAAACAAGTGACATGGGAATGTCCTTTTCCTTATTATTATAGCTATTCACGGGAGACAAATAAGGTTTTCTAAAGGGTGAGAGAAATTACTACAGGGATGGATTAATGATAAATATACAGGCAGAGAACCTCTGTTACAACATATGAAATACATGCTTGATTCCATAATTACTTTTAATTCACGGGTTTCTGTCAGTATTTTTAGCTTATCTTGTCCTCATTACAACTTTCTGCTAGAAATTTGAAACCTAAATAACTGAAGACCTTAATTCTACAGCAGCTTCCCACTTGATCTAAAAAGTGACCAAAGCAAAACGACACAGTAAGCATTGCACAGATTCCCAATAGAGAGCATATCTAAAAGAAAATCAGCGATTAAGAAGCAAAACAAAAAAAATTGTTTTTAAAAGGCAAGATAATCAATTTACATGGCAGGTCACCATTAGTCATGGTCCATTTTTTTTTTTCTCTTTATATGAAATCAGCTCATCTCTCCTTACATCTAACAAAAACAGAGAAGCTGAGAAAGATATAATTCACTGTTATCTGATGTCTGAGCTATGCTGTGGCCTGAATGCCTTCAAAATCAGCCAAAAGCCCAAAAAACTGCAGTTGAAATTTTGATTCTGGTTTGACCCATAGCATGCGTTTACTGGCCACATGACTGCACCTGATCATAACCAACAGCGGTTCAAAGTGTTCACAGTGGGCAAAATATCTGGACATAATATAAGTTAATAATGGGATTAATAATGTGTCAGAAAAATCATATTTAATGTGTATCAACAGATGCCCATTCTGATGTGCAGAACTTTGAATGGCCACATTACTGAAAATACTTTTCGGATCAAATTCTCTCAGGAGTTTATTTTTCAATGATTAACACATCTACTGATGAATGCTCAAGGGACATTGGCTTTTGCATGACTATGCAAATAACATCAATGCTCTTCATTTAAGGCAAAATTCCTTTAACTTAATTTTGACTTTTTCAGATCTGGAAGATTAGTCAGGTTTCTTGCAAAAAATTTATAGTAATGGTTAAGTGATCACATTAAGTTCACTCATAAGCAACAAGTACAAATCAAAGTTTAAGCAAAGAAATCTCATCCTATTCTAGCAGCCGTACTTAACCATCTGACACAATAAACCTCAAACAGCAGTGATCAATCATGCTGATGCAAAGTAATGTTAAACTCAGATAGCTGGAATGCTTAAAGGTGGAGAGCATAACTCTATGGTGACAACAGGGAAACCTACACTGGGAAACCATGGGTAATATGTGGTACTGTTAGCCAAGTGGTTGGGCTTGACATTAATGTACTAGGTATCTATCTTAAAAGCTCCTGACATTCTGTCTGGAGGAAAAACAAATTGCTCATATTTCCTGGCTTGATCCAGGTTAAAAGTGGTACCTAATCATAGAAGTGAATGTTATTGTTAGATTGATAAGACTTGGAGTGCCTAATAGGCAGTTGCTTTCAATGTTTCCCAAGAAACTAAAAACGCCTGTGGATATCTTTGTTGGGTCTATCATAATAACAGATTGTGAAACACTTAGATCATCCTATACTGTATGAGGATTATATAAATGCTCTATATTATTATTAGAATGAAATCTGTCTCCATCTGAGACATTACATAAAGTACAAATTAAAAAAAAAAAGCCAGAAACGCCAGGATTCTGTTCATGCAATTGTTCTCATTGGTCTGGTTGGAATGAATCAAAGCCAGCTGACAAAGATTTGGTCCTCAAAGGATGTAGGATAAACCACAAATACTAGTCTGAACTACTGGTAGTTTTTGTCTACTGTACAAGGAAATGCTGAAGACTCCCTTTCAACAACACAGCTGTGGGAGGTGATAAAGAAATGAACCAACATAACAAAAAGTAATCAACAACAACAACAAAAAATCTTTAGTGACCAGCATAAAGTTATATAATTTCAATCAAAAGAAAAACAAACAAATTCAAAAAAAGATCTTTAAAAATTTGGGAAGTGAGTATCAAGCAACACTGTAGAACAACAAAGGTAAAATGTAGCATTTCATATATAAAGAAATTTCTGTTAGTCCCTTATACACTCATTTCAGACTTGATGCAAATAGACATCTATGTTTGTTACATTTAAACATAAGGGTGTCAACAGAATATAGCATCTACAAAAAAGCCTGGGACAGCTAGAGTAAAGAGAAATAACAGATAAGAGAAAAGATAAGAGTCACTGCAGATCATGCTATAGGCTAAATTTTCTAGTATTTATATGAATAATAATAATATAAGAAAAAGTTATAAAAATATTCAAAAGAATTATTTCACAGATTAAGTTTTCTTGGACTTGTGTAAATAATAAAAAAAAAAGGTGATTAAAAATATTTCAAACAAATATTTCACAGATCATTAGCTGGACCAAATTTTCTTGGATTTATGTAAATTATAAAAGAAAAAAAAAAGATGAAAAAGTATTCAAAACAAATATTTCACAGATCAGTAATTGGGCTAAATTTTCTTGGATTCATGTAAATAACCACTCAAAAAAAAAAAAAACTATAAAAATGTTCAAAACAGGTACTTCATGAGAATTCATCATAAACTGGTTAAAAAAAAAAAAAGGAAAGGAAAAGGTTACAACATTAATGCACATTTTAATGCTCATCTTACACTCAATATCTAAGTGTGTGTGACCATATTAAAAATTTATAGACAGGATCATTGAATTAACTGTGGGCCATCATTGTGATAACTCCATTAAAACATACTCATCGCACGATCATAGTAATGGAGGAAAAGCAATTTCATGCAGGTGAATAGACAAAGTATTTCAGGTTTGTGACCTTGTGACAAGATATGAATGTTCATAACACAGCTAATGATAACACTTTTACCATAACTCTTTGAGAAAAAAAAACTACAAGAGTGTCTGCAGACCTTGCCCAACTAACACTACGGAACTCTTCTTAGCCATTCTGAATTTTCTTCCATTGAGAAAGTTAATGAGTGCGCATTTTCCTTTACTATAAATACCGTAAGCATAACTGCCACCCTTCAAAGTGAATTATCCCTTTTGACTTTCTCATTTTGAATTTGTTCAAATGATTTCCAATAAGTCTTAACTTGGCAGCTTCAAAGATATAAATAAAATAATTCCCCAGAATAGGATTTCTAATAAAATTTCATTCTGTCACTGAAAATGTCTATAACAAGATTTGTTATGGCAATCATTCGGCAGAAATAGGAACAAGCAGTTAGACTGTACAGAAATACACATTAACTTAACCATATCTGGCCACCTCAGAAAATATTTCAGTTCTAATGATCAGGAGTCAGCATGCTTGAAATGTTGTTTTCTACACATGATTTCATCATTCCACTATAAGTCACTAACTAACAATTGAATATATCGTATCACAAGAATGATGTTTTCTTTTTTAAAAAAGAAAAGGTGAAAAACAGCCCCCCAAAAAGTATGTGAGATGCGACACGATGAAATCGGGTGCTCGTCAAACTGAAGCGATCGGAGAAATCACGTGTTTTTCAACAGTGAATGAATTTTTAACACAATTTTTTTCCTTCACAAAACCCTTCTATATCAATCTAAGAATGCATTTCAGAGTTAAAGTTGCTGAAATAGATTGAGTAAAAGCCCAAACATTGTAATTTAGTGGCATGGCCTAATAAGGATAAATAAGGATTAACAAAAGTGATCAGCCATATTCTCGCTACATTCAGCTGCAGTAACAGGTCACCCCCATCATCTTTAATTGCTCAGATCTTGATTCCTACTTAAGGTAGAACAAAAATTTGTTCACACACAGAAAGGGAAATGAATGATCTTCAAAGTGATACCAATAACTCCATATGCTCAAAATTTGACAAGAGTCTGATTTCATGTTACATCTCATTTTTTGTTTAAATTAAATAAAGCTTTACATCAATTTTGTAAATAATGATCAACTGCTAAAACAAAAACTGAAATATGGTTCATCACATTCAATGGTTGTCTACCATCTAAGTTGAGCATTCAAACATTAAAATAAATGGCATCAGAATCTGAAGCCGTTGGAAAATAAAAAAAAAGTATTTTACAGATGGTTTTCATTGAGCAACTGGAAATTTAGCCAAAAACTGGAATGAATCTTTCCAAAACAGAAAGAGAACAAACGGAAATAAAATGCCAAACTGTTGGCAAACATTAAATGTACATTTCATATCATCTTTCTTTTACATCTTAATGTACATTTTCTACTTGTAAATGTTTTTCTTCTTGTAAATGTCCTTTGGTACAACGTAATTGTAATCAAGTTGTTATATCACTGGTCAAAATCCAATTCAACCCAACCCAATTCTCTTCTTCTAAAAATGACTTCTTGAAATTCTATTTCCTTATAGGCGGTAATTTAATTTGTGATTCTCCATACTCATAATTATTTCATTCAAACAGAAAGAATTAGAGTCGAGAGATGAAAATGGGGATCAGTAATATTTAAAAATGGATGATATGTCTGGCAGGTGTCAACTTCATTTTTCAGCTCTGTAAATTCATTTGACCAAATGGCAAGCTTGAGAATGAAAACTCAGTAAATCTGTGACAGAGGCCGTTAATCCATAGTATCTTTGATCTTGCTCTTACGCCAAACAGAGAAATGGATTTACACTCCAATGGAGGATAAACAATATCTGCCCAAAGTCATCTTAGTTGAAAAATAGCAAAACATTTCGTTGTTGGTAGACCTGTATTTAAAAAAGCATGGCCGAGAAAAAAAACGTGACAGCAAAAATAGAAAATTAGAATATAAACTGACAGTGGTACTCAGCACATTCACAAACACAATATATCAATTACAAGATTACATAAAGTCCCACAAGAAATTATCAAAATAAAAAAAAAGGTTATATACAGTTACAAAAAAAAACTCGAGTAAAATAAATAGTATTAAACAATTAACTTGGTGAAGTTATAAAGGATTAATAAAACTGGTAAAACAAAAACAAGTAAGTTACTTGGGACAGCACTGGTTGGCTTGGTTAGATATGGTTAAGTACATACACTTGATCAACAGTTTAAATACATACAGGGTAATTTAGTATTAATTGAAATGTGTGGCAACCATTTGATCACCTGCTTCCATTCTTCATACCAAATTTCATCTATGGACAGCCCACACGATGTGATCAGAATTAATAAAAAAATGTAAAATAATGATGCTTTGATCTCGAGAATTTGGCTCTGCCCGTATTTGCTGGTGTTGCTAAAGATCTCTCTTGCAATAGAAAATGCACATATTTATCCTTTAATCTGATGGACTGCAACTCATCAGATTTCAATATTGACATGAAAACTGTTCAAGTATACTTAAAATCAGCCTATGTCAACCCCTCTTTTTCAGCTCAAAACTTGTTATTTCAATGGGAATTCTCTCTCGGAACAATATACCCCAAAGTACATCAGTCAGTGAGTCAGTCTATATCCTGTATCCACAGTGTTCTTGACAATCTTTGTTGATCCACGTATTCAACATATTCTGATTTACATTAACCCAAGAACAGGTCACTGATGAAATATTGCCTGCTTACTGTTGTCATCAGAATTCTCCCCAGATCTGGACAAACTGAACAGATGACAGCCATCTTCTTTGCCTAAGATGTTTTCTGTGACTGCAGGTTGTCTGACAACTGCTTCTGTTTGTTTCTAGGCTGTTCATTTCACTTGATTCATCTGATGGTCAATGTAACAGTTTTGTATCTGCATTACAAGGCAGTCATAGATCTTTCATATGAGATCTTTCATACCTGCACTGCTGCACAGAACTTGTCATTCATTCTTGGGAGTCAATTTCTGAGTCATCAATGTCGATCTTACCCATGTTGTTTTGAAAGTTACTGGTCTTCGTACAAGTAATTTTCCCATCAGTATCAATTATGTAAGAGGACTTCCATAGCATAAGCAGCAGCAGCATTAATGTAGGTCTGTCTGTCTATGTAGCTACACAGAGGTCGTACAAGTGAGATTTAAAATTATATCCTCTGAATTTATACAATGTACATGACATGTTACGTGGACGTATCAAAGAAGGCAAAAATTACTGCTTCAAGACATAGCAAGAAAGTAATGTGTAAAATACATAATCATCATACACAAATCAATATAATACATGAATTTATACAATAAACAAATACAGTACTACAAGAATAAACATTACTCAAAGCAATAAAAAAACATAAACCTGTTAATGCTTCGGTGTCTCTGAAAGGCAGTGCCAGTTTCAAATTCATCATCATTGTAATCATAGTCACAGCTGATACTTTCATAGAAATCTTTGAGAGAATCAATGGCAACCTCACTAAAGTAGGGCCTACTGTTTCTCAAGATTCTGACTTTAACTTGCCTTGACTAATATCTTCAAAAAAAATTTTGAGAGAATCAACAGTAACCTTACTACATAGTATTGTCTCTAAAGATTCTGATTTTAACATGTCTTGGCTGGTACTTTCATAAAAATCTTTGAAAGAATGTACAATAGCAACTCACTACACAGCATTATCTATCAAAGTTTCAAATTTAACTTGTCTTGATTGCATTTAAAATACTTTGAATAAAAATTGTATGAACAACTTCAGAGAAAAAGAAACTTCTCTGTCCAGTTATTCTGTACCCTCTCCTGACTGCTGACATTCAATTTTACTTTTTAGAACAGAATGTAGTTATTGAGTGAACTAAACCTTTTGTGGAATAAATTTCTAGAAACAATAGCAATAAGTCAATATATCTGAGGTCAGAACTGCTGTAGTCTATGATATAATGTCTGTATGCATGTGTGTGTGTGTACATGCCTGAAGATGAGTAACTGTTTACACCATGTCATCTTTGCAAGTAGCAAAAACTCTGCAAGTAAAAACATCTCTAACCAACATCAGGGTCAATGTAGTAATTACATAAAACCAAACAGCAAATGATCAACCACAATTTGGGGAAAGAAATGCTAATTATATGGACAAAACAAACACAAAAACAAAATTTAAAAAAAAAAAAATGCTGGTTACTGCCAGCATCATTTAGTTCGCACATTCCAAATGCACAAAATCAGATAAGAAGCCAAAATGTGAAATGTATGGTGCTGCACAAGCCAATAATGGACAAGGAACGGACAAGACATGGGGAGAATTGGATAAAAATCCTGCTCCGTAACAGCACAGGCAGACTGAAAGGTGAAACTATATGGATAAACAAAAGGCCAAGCAATCTAATAGTAATTGAAACATGACAGTTGAAGCAGTTGCTGAGTGGTGCTGGCATCTACTTAAATTTACATGCCCAGATAAACATCTGGCACATTTGAACACTTCAGAGCTTAGGTTATATCAATGTGGTGTTCTCATCTGTTGTGTTTGTAAGTATTGTGACAGGCGCTCAATATCAGTCAAACTTGAAAGCCTATGGGTTAAAATTGTCAAACCAAGAAGAAAAGGCAAGTAACAGAAAACTAAACTACTGAGAAATGGCGCCCCCTTTTGAGCAAACTTGAAAATCTTGTTTCATGTAACGACATTCATTCTCCCTACCGATGAGCAGATTGATGGCAATAGCAGAATTAGCATTGTGTAAAATCATGATGGTTAATAAATTAATACACTCTAACACGGTTAGTAAGAAAACGCTTAAAAAGAAACTTGCGTTATTAAGGAAAAATCTTTGGGAACGTTTTTTTGCTATGTAATTTCTTATGCTTACAAAGAAATAAAACGATGGGCCGATATGAAAACTACGCTTATTACG